>PVLC010015901.1:0-36420 GCA_004027655.1 Graphiurus murinus
CAACCCTCCTCCCCTTTTATTACATTTTTGAAACAGGGTCTCGCTAAGTTGCTAAGACTGGCCTTGAACCAGCGATCCTCTGGTCGCAAGCCTCCCAAGTACTGGGATTACAGATGTGTGCCACCATGCTCAGCTCTTTGCTATGTTCTTAAATTAGAAGTAGATATAATCCCCTTGCTTTGTTTCCTTTTAACTGAAGATCCCTGGAGGCATAGTGTGTGTGTGTGTGTGTGTGTGTGTGTGTGTGTGTGTGTGTATAAAATCAGACCTCTCAACTTTACATTGATATTGAGAAATGGAAAAATTAGAATTTAGGTCACAAATATTGTATTATAATACACACAACAATGATATCAGTGTACAAAACCAGGCTAGTAGGCCCCTTCCATTTTATAGATGGGTAAGTTGAGGCACAGAGAGATTACAGAGCTAAACCACACTCAGCCTATGACTGCAGGGTAGAGCGAGGAAGGAATATCACAAGCATCTATTTTTTTCGAACGCAGTGTGACACGAATGTGGCTTGGTACAGTCACATCAGGGAATGCGCATGGAACATCAGGGAATGCGCATGTTCACGGGATGCACAGGACTGTGCTGGCCACAGAGCGGGTGCTACATCAATGCTGACTATTTCAGATCTGAAAAAAAAAAAATCTTGTTTTTCCCATTCTGCTTAACCCTTTAGAAGAAAAACACCAACACAGCCTGAGGATGAGAAAGAATGCACTTGGGTTTGGGACAAATGGGCAGGGACCAAGAGCGAAGGAAGGGGTGAGAACTGTGAGGAGCCGGCGGTTTACCTGGAACCAGGCTTAGCGACCTTTCCAAAGTTAACAATCAAGGTTCCATGTGAGGTGAATCTGGAATAGGGTAAAAGGGAGAGAAGCATCCTCTCTTGAAAATGGGGACAGGGGATCCATGGATAGGGGGTCCTAAGCAGCTGGGAGCAGAGAAAGGAGGAGGGTGGAGCTCACTGGGGGCCTCCCCCAGTCACAGCCCAGGTCTGGATGTTGGTAGGTCAGTCCATACACATTTAGTTTGGAATCCTACCAGGTCTCTGCTAGGAAATGGTTCTTATCAGAGGCCACCAACAATAGCTGGAAGTAGGCTAAAACTGGACATTTCCCTCTCCTACTCTGAGACATCAGGGCCACTGTTTAGTTTGTTTTAGGAGAAGAGAACTTTGAAAAATATATGGGATTAGAATTTTAAATGAGATTGACTCTGTTGATTCTTCAAAAATATTAAACATAGTTACACATAAGCCTAGCTATATATGACCAAGAGAAACAAAATGTATGTTCACACAAAAATGTCTACATACATGTTCATAGCAGCATTCTTCATAAGATCCAAAAGTGGAAACAACTCAAATGTCCAGAAACTGATGAATGAGCATATAAAATGTCCATACAGTAGAATATAATTCAGCCTTAAAAAGGAATGAAGTACTGACACATGATGTGATGTAGATGAACTTTGAAAACATGCTATGTGAAAGAAGCCAGTCATAAAAGATGATATATTATACAACCCCATTTATATGAAAAGACCAAGATAGGTGAATCCATAGAGATAGAAAATAACTAATAGTTGCTTAAGACTGGAAAGTAGAGAGGAAATGTATGTGTGTGTGTTGTGGGGGGGGGGCAGCAAAAGTGTACCAGGTATATTTCAGGATGAAACTGTTTAAAAATTTATTGTAGTGTCAGTTGTGCACCTCTGTGTGCATACTAAAAACCATTTAAATGGGTGAATTGTATGACAAGTAAATTATATTCTAGAAGCCATTCGAAAATTTGGGATTAGACTGAGTCATTGTAAGGGACCTGCAAATTGTGAAATTGGACATGATGAGGGTCATTCATTACCCAATGGGCTAGGAGAATTGGACAGAATATTTTTGGCAATAGTTATTAGAAAAATAAAACAGTTCAATGAATAGAGAGTCTCCTCAATCAAATTGGTGATATAAGTATGGGCAGGACCAGAAACTATCAAACACAAGGCAACACCCACACCAGACACTTCCCTTGAGCACCTCTCAGTGTTCAGAGTCTCCCCCTTGCCTCAGTTCTTGCTTAAGAGAGAGGCTGAAGAAAGAAGTAGATGAGGAAGAAAGACAGGCCTGACCAGAGTCCTGGTCCTAGTTCTAGTCCCTTCTGTGTTCTGGGTTGTGGTCCCAGCCACAGGTTGAAAGGACACCTGCGTGCACTAAGGAGGTTTTGCCCACTTAGGTGCTGATAAGACAGTTCTAAAAGTATAGAAGGGTCAGGCATGATGGTATACTCCTGTAATCCTAGTGCTTGGAAGGATGAGGCAGGAGGATGGCAGGTCCAAGACCAGCCCCAGCAATTTAGCAAGACTCTCAGCAACCTAGAGAGATCCTGTTTAAAAAAAATAAAATAAAAAGGTTGAGAGTGTAGCTTGGAGATATAATATACCTGGGTTCAATCCTCAATACCCATCCTCACAAGTAGAGAGGGGCAGAAGTGTCTGGGATCCTCTGAGGCATGCTGACCCAGGCCTAACTAATTTCTATCATAGGGCAGTAGGGGGAGAAGGACTCTTCTTTTTTATCTGGTTCTGGCTCAAGGAGGCCAGGCAGAGATAAAACCACTGGGCCCCAATACCAAAACATGCTATAAGATGAACATGTGAGGCTCCCAGCAACTGGGGACTGACAGGTCTCCAGAGCTAGTGAGTTCTCCTTGGAGCTCCCTAGCCAGGGGTAATCAAGACTACAGCATACTTCCAGGACTAGCTAGAGGCGGGAATCCACCTCCTGAAGCCTGGACTGATGTTCTTTGGTCTTTAAACCAAGGGAAACAGATGGACTGCTGGGCTGACTGGAGGCTGAGGCTTTTTTTTTTCTTTTGGTACTGGAGATTGAACTCAGTGGCATTCTATCTTTGAACTACACTCCCAGCTCTATTTTTATTTTTATTTTTGAAACAAGGTCTCACTAGGTTGATGAGAGTCTCACTTCTTTCTGAGACTGTCCTCGAACCTGCAATCCTCCTCTCTCAGTCTCCCAAATTCTGGGATTACAGGCATGTGCCACCATGCCCGGCTTGGAGGAGTCTTCTAAACTGAATACCCAGGTAAGGGAAGTCAGAGGGTCTCATTTAGATTTGGTTTTAGCTCAGCTTTTTGTTTTCTTAAGTGAAACAATTGCTCCTCTCTTCTTCAAATATAGTCAAAGGTGAAGGTTAGGTCAGTGATTCCCAAACCTCATGGGTTCTAGCCACACAATAGAATCCCCTGGGGAACTTTAAAAACAGAGAGGTGCCTGGGCACTACTGAGACATCCCAATTCAAAATCTCCAGGGCAGAGGTCCAGGAATATGCATTTTTCAAAACTCATCAAGTGGTTCTGAAGTAACCAGCCCTGCTTTCATTTGGTAGGTCAGCATTAGGCTTGATGACACTGGTGACAGCAATCCTTGAAGAGAAGTCAGTAAGAGGGAGAAAAGGAAGGTGAGAATCCAAAGACAACCATGTCTATTTCAAGATATGGCTTCAATCTGACTGTCCATGCTTCTTAGATTTTCTTTCACCAAGACAAGCTGGTATCATGATCTGCCATTTACAAATGGCAGGAGGAGAGTAGGGGACTAGGTATTCAAATATAAGTTGATCCCTCCGCAGTAAAATGCCTGAATTAAGAGATAGGGCTTTGTAAGTTCTATTTTATAATTTACATAGAATGCCTAGAATTTCTTGAAGTAGGTCATTGTTTCAATCAGTATTCTTATTGGTGTAATTCAAAATACTTGACCACACAATTTAGTGGAGGAAGATTTATTTGCTCACAGTTCTGGAGATTTCTGGGGTTCTGTCCATGACAGGCCTGGTTACATTGGTGGAGCTCAGGGTGGGAGCCAGAGAGAGGGAGAGAGAGAGAGCAAGGTCTCTGTTCTAACATCATGGAGACTGGAAACAAGAGAGAGAAGCAAGGGGATTCAAGGACACAAGCACAGTCCCTAAGACCACAGCCCTTGGGACCCACCTCCTCTAACCACATCCCACTTGCCTAGGTTCTTACCCAATAAATCCATTACAGTGGATTCGTCTACTGATGAGACTACAGCCCACATTACATCAACTCTAAACACAAATACATGAACCCTTTCAGAGGACATTCTATATCCAATCTATAATAGTAAGTAATATAAAATACGCCCTCCCTTTTGTTTACATGATATGCTTAAAATTAGCAACTTCTTTATTAACCATCCTTACTCTGAACTCTGTGCCAGGTAAGCTAGAAAGCAGAAAACAAAAAATAAAAAAGCTAATATGCAACTGTTGCTTTCCCCATCCATTACTGTGGACTCATAAAGCCAGGTAGCTATAATTTCTGATTATTTACTCAACAGAGGATGTTTATTTATTGAATGCTATATTCCAGGTACTGAGGATATAAAGTCATATGAGACATTGTCCCTGCCTCAAGGAACTTATATCCAGTGGGGAAAATAACAGATGAACAGGATCATCACAGAGGATGGTGAATGCAGGGACAGAGAACACCCATCTTCCATTTCTCCTACAGCCTGCCTACTGGGAGACACTGGGAGACTGTGTCTCATAGCCGGAAATGAGATGTTGGTAGTGGTGGTCATGAAGGAAGAGAGGTGCAATAGAAGTAGGTAGTAGGTCCATATATGACATATAAGGGGACTAATTAATTCTGAATGGGGTGGACTAAGAAGCCTCCCTCATTATCAGTAGAGGTAACCGAAGCTCAGCAGAAGTAAAGGGTGGCAAGCAGGACACCAAAGAACCTTCAGAAACAATAGGGGGAAGAGGACAAAGGCCTGTTCCCCATCCATAGCTGCCGCTTCTGCTGTCTCCACTTCCCATCACCTCCCACTCCCACTCAAACTTCTGCACCTCCCCTTCCTCCCCTGAAGACAGAGAAGATGAGCATAAAGCCGAATGACACAGGGTCACCATCAGACACTTTGGAAGCAGACCTCTGTCCAAATCTGTTTCACATCTTACCAGCCCAGGGACCTTAAACATATGGCTTCCTCTCTTGCTGCCTGTCTCAGAATCTGTAAAATGAGGATCATAAGGGGCTTGCTTCATAGGGTCTTTGTGCAAATGAAACTAGTGGATACATGGAAAGTCCTTAGAATGGGGCCTGCTGGCACAGAGTAAGTGCTCCATAAATGTTAACTATCTGAGTCTTGTGCTATTACCTTGTTGATGTGGCCAACCCAAGACCACATTCCCTAAACATGATTAACTTTTTTTCTACTCACTCATAATTTACACTTAAAAGTTTAGTTTCTTTTCCAGAGCACAAAATAACATGTTGTGTCATTGTAAAATAACCAACATGGACCTGACTTTTGCAACAACTTGGGGCCTGGCCGTGGGAGGACAAATAGGCCAATGGCCAGCTCATGGGAGGCAAAAATTTGGAGGCTTTCCCTGCCCACAGGTTTCAAACATGTCATTCCTATGCTATCAGATGATTTTTCAGGCCTGAGATAGGACTCTATGGGAGAATTTACTGACCTCTTCATTAGACCTCCCATGACTTACAATTTCTCTGAATTTCTGGCTTTTCTAGGAAATCAGGTTAGGGAAGTTCAAAGGGTTGAGAAATGTCATGTAACCTTTGAGGAACCATCTGAGGGCATAATGTCCATGGGTACTTTGTTCTAATCAGGCCTGGGACAGATGTTTCTAGACCCCATACTTTCTTCATCCCCTGGCAGTGATCTGGAGTATCTTCCCGGGCAAATGAAGCTGGGATGTGAGGCAATAAATGACAGCAGTGGCTGGAAAGCCCTCCAGCTGTATTGGCTAGAGAGCAGCCAAGGATGGACAGAGAGGGGAGGAAATGCCACAGGAGGACTGCATCAAGGCTGGCCAGCTCGAGCTGGCTCCTTTTGCAGTGGAGAAAGGGAAAGAAACATTGGCAACCCCGATGTAGGCCAGGGGTCAGTCAGTCTCCACAGTTCCCTTCCAGCCTCCTTTCCTGCCCCCCGGCCCCCAGAGGCAGTTCCAGGCTGGAGCATTCCATCACACAGGTTTGTTGTGGATGAGAAGTGACTAGGGAGCATCAGCCGAATCTGCCACCTGCTGCACTTTCAGTCATTCCTAACTGAAAAGAAAGGCAGAAGCCCAAGCCAACTGCTGCAGATCTGAACCCTTCCAGAGCAGTTCCAAGTGTGTAGTAAACCACTTAACTCTCATGGCAACCCTGGAAAGTAGGCGCCCTCATTATTCACATTTTATGAATAAGGAAACTGAGGCCCAGGGCGGGGTGAATGATTTGCTGTTCACACTTCCAATAAATGGGAGAACTGAGACTTAACCCCCATGATCTGACTCTGGGTTTCTGTCGGGCTCTGAACCCACAGTGTTAGGGACAATATTATGAAAGAATACTGTTGAGACTTTATGTTTGGTCTCGGAGAGTTAAGAGGGGAGAGGGCAAGGGAGCCAATTCTCCGAAAAAAACTCAGCAATTCTGTTTCATGTTTACAAGGTTATGATGTGGTCATCAAGTTCTTATTTGTCTGTAGCTATAGAAGTAGGACATTAAGTTAGGAATGTTTTGAGAAGTTAAGTATCTGTCAGGTAGTTTTGCAAGGGCATCAGAAATCACTGCTTTCAGCTTTCTCCTCAGGGTGGTCTTCTGTCTTTCAACAAAGCAAGAAATACATCTAAGTCACTGCCTTCAGTTCCCTCAAGAAAGGCAGACTTCTGCCAAAGCAAGCAAGAAGCTCATCAATCCTTTAACCAACACTTTTTAGACTTAAACAGTTTCCCACAGGTTTCTTTTATTTCTTATTGCTTCTTTTCATTATCATAAAAGTGCATGTAGCCGGGCGTGGTGGCGCACGCTTGTAATCCCAGCATTTGGGAGGCTGAAACCAGAGGATCCGGGTTCGCGGCCAGCCTCAGCTACCTAGTGAGGCACTCCTCAACTTAGTGAGACTCGGTTTCAAAATAAAGAATAAAAAATAGGGCTGGGGGTACAGCTCAGAGGTAGAATGCCCCTGAGTTCAATCCCCAGTACTGAAAAAAAAAAAAAAAGTGCATGTAATAATGGGCATATGATTCTACCTTCAATCAGACACTCCTAAGATCAACAGATTAGATATGGGGCCATTCTAAGGAAGCTAATGTGATCAATCTTGAGTGTGTTGTTCAATGTGAAACCTCTTAAGTGTGATCAAAAGCTGATTAAACCAGAAGATTGAGGGGATCTCCATTTGGCTTGGGACTGGGAAAGAGAACAGCATCTTTAGAGAACAATGGGGATCCCAGGTGGGGGATTTGTGATATTTTATGACACCTACGTGCTTTACATTCAAAGTTAAATGCCATGTCTGCTGCCATCTTTGCTTTTAATCTCTGTCAAAGCTAGCTCCCTTTCCCCTTCCTGCTTCTTCAAAGGCTGCAACTACTTTATATACAATAGTCACATGCCCCGTTAATTTCTCTTGCTTGTGCACATTCTTTGTGTGTGTCATATTTACAGAATTGGCCTCCCCAGGTTTTTAACTTTCCATAAGCGTTAGTAAGTTTTCTGATTTAATAAAAATTGTACTCCATACAAGGTATGTCCAGGGCATGAAATGATGACCTTGCTGCTCAAGAAAACAGGGAACGATGACATGGGATGAAGTAGCTAAGACTGCCAGGGGTCCCCTCAGGCTGTCCAAGCCATGATGTGATGTACTAAAAAAGAAGAGAGGGGAAGTGACCAAAGAGTGTACAAGTCAGCAAGCCATCGTGCAGTGGACAGGAGGGAAACTGGCATGGCTGGGAGGGCTGGTCTGGAGAGAGCCATAGTGCATTTTCATTACGGATATGACGGCCCTGGTATTCACCCTGTTCATACTCACACTGGGCACTCAAACTCCCATTGCCTTCTAGCAAGAAATTTTAAGGGTAATCATGGTACTTTAATTTGAAACAAGCTCACTCACAGAAGATGTTTCCTATATTCTCCTTCTGAGAGATGTTTGTGTGCATACAGACACATGCCTGTTTGTGTAATTATTTGTATCTAGTAACCTCTTAAAGTTCAAACTGGAGCTTTCTCATAATTGTCCTGACCTTTGAGGAAGTAGCCTCCTGTCTTACTTCACTCTGTCCACACTCAGCCCTCCAGTTCCCTTCCCTTCAGAGCCTCCGAACTTGAGGCTTTCCTGACTCTGTCCACAAAATTCCCCAGCTCTCCCTTTCACATAATCCAAAAAAAAAAAAAAAAAATGTCAGAGAGAAACTTCTTTCTAAGCATCATGATTTACATTTATCATTGTGACAATTTGGGCTATATGGATCCATTTTCTCTAAAGTCTCAACTGCTTTTTCACTGTAATTTATTTATTTATTTATTCATTTATTTAGTTCTGGGGATTGAACCCAGAAGCATTCTACCTCTGAGCTACACTTCCAGCCCTTTTTAAATTTTGAAACAGGGTCTGGCTAAGTTGCTGAGGCTGAGTTTGAACCTGAGATCCTCCTGTCTCAGCCTCCCAAGTACTGGGATTAGAGGTGTGTGCCACCATGCCTAGCTACCTTATCTTTTTAATTGAGAAGCACCAACACATTTGAGAAAAATGAAAGTTTCTTTTCTTTCCAGACAGTATGATGGAATTATTTTTGGAGCAAAGAAAGAATCCATATCCTATGATTTTAGGACTACCCAGGAAGAAGCCAAAATGCTCAGAGAAGCCTTGAGGCTTCTCATAGTTTTCAGTAGCCCCGAAATGCTGACCAAAATCTTCACCTCTGCTATGCCAAAACTTCACTTACAAGAGTGTGTTAAACTCAGTTCTAAATATGCATAAATATAAATTAGGATCATTCTTACAAGTTTTCCTAAGGTCTAAATCTCTTAATTATTTCATATATGTGGAAGCCGTATACAATGAGTTGATTTAGTCCATTTGTTCTTTTATAATGCCATGGTATCGTTGATCATCATGCAGTTCCAAACCTACAGCTGCTTAATTGGAGGCCATAAATAAACTGACCATGCTTCCATAAATTAGAGCCTTTGCTGGGAGTGAGACAAGTCAAACATAGGGAGAAATTAAATGTAAGAAGTTTATTTGACTCAGTTTCATTCAAATCCAGACAGAAATCCAAGGGTGAAGGAACTGAGTTTTTAAATTCCCTCATCTCTGATGTTTGTATTTGGTATTATACATTAATAAGAGATATTATTTTCTTAAATGCATGAAAGTCCTTGAAAGGCAAATAATTGAGCTCAGATGTTTAGAAATTATAATTGATTTATTTGGAATAGGTAGTATGTCTACAAGTTTCAAAATTCAAAAGGTACAAAGATTGTACAATAAATTTCTCCCCCTAGGAAACCAATTTGCTACCCCAGAGGCAAGCAGTTTTATTAGTCTCTTGTGCATTCTTTTAGACATATGCTTTTTGCATATGCAAGCAAAATTCTATGTTTTTTCCTTTCCAAAAATGCAATATTTGTATCTGAAAAGATACATAGTATACACAATATACAAATTCAGTGTACAGATATTCATACTAAGAACCAGTGTGAAAATGATCATAGCATGAATATTTATATATAATCAATATCTTCATTTTTTACTTAACAATAAATACATGTTAGAGATCTGTTCCCTGTCAGTACAGAAAAAATTTGTTTTTGTGGTTATGTTCTATAGTGTTCTAATGTTAGGATGTGCCACCACATTTATTTAACCAGTTCCCTATTGATGGACATTTGGGTTGTTTCCAGTGTTTCGTTATTATAAATAAAGATAAAAAATATGTAATGAATATTCCTAAACATATGTCATTTTACACATATGAAAATACAGCTGTAGGGTAAATCTTAGAGTTATATTGCTGGGTTATTTATAATTCTGGTAGATAACTGCCAAATTATCTTCCCCAGACATTGTACCAATTTATATTCCCACTAGCAGTATAAGGAGCCTAGATTTTCTTTGCTAGATTTATCATTTATGAAAAGGGAAGAAGCTGCCTTCTCATCCCATCAGATGTGGGCATCAGAGTCCGAGTCTGGCCTCCTTTGTGAAGTCTTCCTAGTCACTGGGATTCTCTCTGTCTTTGCTTTGTGTTATTATATCAAATTGAGGCTAGGTACTTTGTAAGGAAAAAAACTTTGCTTGGCTCCTGGTTTTGAAGGCTGAAAAGCCAAGCTGGGGCAGCCGTGACTGGTGAGGGCCTCACGCTACTCGGCCAGTGGCATCGTGTGGTGGGAGTGTGTGTCAGAAGAGCAAATAATGTGTACAGAACTAACACGGCAAGAGGACGAGCAGAGGAAACAGCTCACTCTGTAACAATCAGGTTATCAATCCAGTCCCATGAGAACAAGAATGAGAAGACTTCCTGGAGAAAAGCATCAATCCCTCTACTCACTGTCTCTCAAAGTTCCCACCATCTCAGTAATGTTACATTGGGGAACAAGCTTCCCCCACAAAAACCTTTGGGGGACAAACCACACCCAACCCATAGCACTCTCTCTCCTCTCCTCTACCATTTTCTGTCCTCTCTTCTGCCTTGAGACATTTTCCCAAAGTCTCATATTTTCTAAGTTTTGAACTATTACTTAATTTTTCATGAATTTATGTATGATCTCCTCAGACTGTAAGCTCCATGAAGGCAATGAATATTTCTTTGAATCCCTCATAATGCCCCAGTAAAGTGCCTGGCCTGTGGAAGATATCCAGTGGGAAACTGTGGCTCACTGAGATGTTTGTAGTAGGATTGTGGGAAATGTAAGTGGAATTTCAGGTTTTAAATGGTACTCCATAGGTCTCAGTTTCCGCATGGGCTAAGGGAGGGAAAATGACTCTCAGGCTATAAAAAGGGAGAGTAGATGTAGAAGGAAACATATCAAAAAAATAGATTGTTATGTTGAGATATGCTATAATCTCACCAAGTATTGGGATTACAGGTGCCCATTTATTTCTTATCTGGAAGATTTTCCTTCCCCAAAATACTGGCATTGGAACACTGTCCTAACTCAAGTTTCATCAACCCCATAGACATCCACAGAGGTCTCAAAGCATTGAGTGTGAAAGTGTGTGATGCTTTATCCTGGTCTCCAGCCTGGAGAATATGTAAATTTAGAGGCTGAGTGGATCTTTACCTCTTCTTCAAGCAGGATGCTGCTACCCATTTCCCCAAACCTATCAGTGTAGTAGGGGGTCCCCTCAGCAGGCCCCAGGGTCCCAATATTTCTGACTTCCCCATCCCCTCTGGGTCATTCTAGCCTGAAGAACTATGATGCACAATGAAATCACAGGACTGTGGGTGAGATTTCACTTTATGCTATTGACTGCTATCCAGTTTCCTGAATGAAAACGGGCATTATGAACTTCCTGTACATCCATCCAATTGGAATTTTCTACTTGAGAATCCATGATCCATGATCAGGTTTTAATTTGGTGAAGGCAGGAGACAATATATGATAGTGACACAACCTTGCTTCACAACTATGAAGCTGAGATCTGTGTATTTTAGCCAATGCTTGGCCAGAGTCTGCATTTCAATATTAACGTTCTATTCTTAAATTCGTTACTTATAAATGACCATTTTATGTTTTTCTCTTGAGGGAAAAGATGTAAATAAATTATCAGCAAGAATTATAATAAGATTTTTTTGTTTTTAAAAAGTTCAAGAAATATTACCTTTTTTTTTCTTTTCTTTTTAAATGTCCCTGTTTCTTTAACTTTCCTTATTTGACTCTCCAGGCAACATAATGCCTTTATCTGGTACAACTCATTGCCAGACCATGGAGTTAAAGGAGATAATAAAGGTAGTTCTAGCTCCTGGCATAGAGTATATGACCAACAAATGGTAATTATGATTAGTGATAAACTCCCACCACTCACACATGCTTCATTTGGTCAAAATTTTACTTCTTTCAAAGTATAAATAGTTCTGGGAATGTTTAAATTATGATAGGAGTAATTTGGTTTATTATGTAAATTTCCTTGAAACTTTGGGAGCTTAGGGTAGGAAAAAAATTAAAAAAACAGGATGTATCTGTCTTCACAAATTTGGCCATGGATAGCACTATTGCAAAAGTTAATTCTGAATTCTTAGCTTTAAAATAGTAATTGGGACACAAGAGGGACTTAATTTTTAATTTTTTATTGGTGCATTGTAATCATACATCTTTGTTAGGTACAAGCTGGTAAAGGTGTACATGCACACATCTCTCAGTTAACCCTTACCCAATTCCCACCCCACTCCCTCATCCTCTCTCCTTCTCAAGTTCAGTTTGTAATTGACTTTGATGTTTGTGAAAGTACATCGTGTGCATTAGGGTGTCCCCCCCTCCCCAATCACCTTCAGTTAAGTCACCTTCTTTCCTCATCTAAGGTTTCTCCTTCTTTGTCTAGAGTCCCTCTTATGTCCCACCTTCTCCCTAGCTTCCACATATTAGGGAAAGTGCCGGGGTCCAGCCCTCCAGGTGGCGGGGTCGGGGGTCCCTCGACAGGTGTGGAATGAGATGAGGTTGAGAGAATATGCTCACACCGCATGCAGTGTAGAGGCATCTGTTTTATTGTCAGTAGCTGTTTTATACTATTTTTTTTGCAATGAGGCATATAGAATTTTTTGCAATGAGGCATATAGAACAGGAATTTTTACAGACTTGTTTTTCCAAAGGTAGAGTAGGTACAGCTTTTACTAGAAAAGCCATTTCCCATGGTAATTGATAGGATTAAGAAAACAGTAAAGGTTACAAAATATGATACATATATAAATATTCTTTTAGTACAAAGCAAAGTAGTGTTAAAGGTTAACGAATAGCCTCTATTTATTAGTTTAAATCTTTACTAATTGTTTAGCTTCTTTTCTTGTTTTCCTTATCTTTTTCTCAGGCAGCTAGAGAGTTAATGTGTCTGGTGAAGTTCCAGAGAGACAAAGGGGGAAGTGGGCAAACTATCGGTCTTAAAGCCTTCTTTACTCATAGATAAGATACTAGACCTAAATCTCTTTGGCTTATTTATTTTGTTTCTATACCTGTGTGCTGAGAGGGAACATAAGGCTGTTTAGTAACTAAGCTTGCAAAGCCCGTTTCCTGACTTAATGTTTGTATGTGGTTAATGAATTTCTTATGGGTTGTCTTGAGGCACTGCTTTTTCAGCTAATATTGAGGAATCATAATCTGTCCGGCCATCTTGTGTTTCTAAGAAATTTTCCTTTACGATTAATGTGAAAGCAGAACCCAAAGCACCCCAAATTTCCAGAATATAACATAATGCAAAGTGGGATATGCCACACATTCCTTCTTTTGGAATCGTCTGCCTTGCAGGACTCCAGTGGACCGAGCCTTGCTCAAGATCCAGCTATTAAGGAGCTGTGGCAGGAGAGCATATGATTTTTTACTTTTTGTGACTGACTAATCTCACTTAGCATAATGTTTTCCAGTTCCATCCATTTCCCTGAAAATGACCTGATTTTGTTCTTCTTTATGACTGAGTAAAATTCCATTGTGTACATATCCCATAGTTTTGTAATCCATTCATCTGTCGATGAACATCTTGGCTGGTTCCATAGTTTGGCTATTGTGAATTGTGCAGCTATAAACATAGATACACATGCGTCGGTCTGATAGTTTGGTTTCCATTCTTTTGGGTATATACCCAGAAGTGGTATTGCTGGATCATATGGTAGGTTCATTCCCATTCTTCTGAGGATCCTCCATACTATTTCCCAAAGTGGTTGAACTAATCTGTAATCCCACCAACAATGTATTAAAGTTCCCACTTCTCCACACCCTTCCAGCATTTGTTGTTTGTGTTTTTGATGATTGCCATTCTAATTGGAGTTAGGTGAAATCTCAAGATAGTTTTGATTTGTATCTCTCTGATTGCTAATGATGTTGAACATTTCCTCATACATTTATTGGCCATTTGTATTTCTTCTTTTATGAAGTGTCTATTTAGATCCTTTGCCCATTTTTTTGATTGCATTATTTGTTTTCTTAGCTGTGAGTTTCTTGAGTTCACTGTGTATATTCTAGATATTAGTCCTCTATCAGAGTAGCTGGCAAAAATTTTCTCCCACTCTGTGGTTGGCTCTCTGTTGAGGTTCTTGATAGTTTCCTTTGCTGCACAGCTCTTCAGTTTAATTCAATCCCATGTATTGATCTTCCTTTGAGTTACTTGTGCCTTTGGGGTCTTGAGAAAGTTTTTACCTGTGCTTATGTGTTGAAGTGTTGGGCCTATGACCTCTTCAAGTAACTGCAAGGTCTCTGGCCTGACTTGCAGGTCTTTGATCCATCTTGAATGGACTCTTGTGCAGGTGAGAAAGTGGATTTTATTTCCATTTTCCTACATATGGTTAACCAGTTTTGCCAACACCATTTGTTAAAGAGGCTGTCTTTTTTCCAGTGTATATTTTTGGCTCCTTTGTCAAAAATCAATTGACTATAAGCATGTGGGTTTGTTTCTGAATCTTCTTTTCTGCTCCATTGGTCTATGTGTCTGTTTTTGTGCCAATACCATGCTGTTTTTATTACTATGACAAGAGGGACTTTAGATAATGGAGGAGATGGAGGGGACCTAGGGGAGAAAGGTGATAGTGGGGGAAAGGGAGGGAGAATTAGTGAAGGAAACACTTCCATTGCCATATGTACATATGTGAAATTATTAGTGCCAATATCAAAATCATATATGGGAAGGGAGGCAGTGGGGAGGAAGCTGGAGGGAATCTCACCAAGTACTGTGTATGTGTATGTCCCTATCACTCTGAACTACATTATGATGTGGGACTAGAATGCACCAATAAAAGTATTTACAAAGTAGTAATAATCCGTGTTTTCTAAAATATTTAGATATAAGTTATATTTGCCTGCTTGTGACAGACAGCCACAAGCTTTTAAGGACTGAAGAAGGCTATCTTTTCTATATACAAACTCCTCCAGTGTCACAAAATTCCTGCTGGAACCTTGATCCTCCAAAGCCAGCCAGGAAGACTTCTTCTCTATGTTCTTCCTTGATCAAAAAGGTGAGATGTCTTGATGGCAAGTATTCATTTAGTTGCTTAGGGGCTGGCATAAATAGTGTATCATTGTCACTACAAAGATATTCATGCTCTCCCTTTAAAACCATGCATGGTCTGAAATACATGATTAGAAATAGCCATTATCATCCTTTGAGAATATCCAATTCAGATAAATAATCAAAAGACTCTTTAAATTGAATATCATGACTAAGTAATCAGACCAGATTAAAAGACCTATATGACCTATATGACACATTAAAAGACCTATACTTCCTCGAATGATAAGTCTTGTCATTTTTGCTTTAAAAATCACAGATTTCTTACTGGACCTGTCCAGTTCTTAGGCTTTAATTCTCAACTTGGCTTAGTCCTAGGTTTCTCACTTCCTTTTCAGGACCATACACACTGGTTTACACATCTACGTTTATAGATCCGAGAAGGGTGCTCTCTTAGAGGAAAACCCCTTCATTTCCCTAGTTCCCTTGAGTTCCACTCCTTCTCTCCCACCCGCTCTCTCTCAGATCTTCAGTTTGGATGACAGAATTTTGACTCTTTTATTGGTATTGTCCTAAAAGAAGCTACAAAGTGAAAGAGAATGAAAATTTTAACTAATTTTTTAAAAATAAATTCTTTTGATTTTTTAATTACACAGGATTCAAGAGCATATTATATAAACACAAACTCTATGGGGAAAAAACTAGGAAGGAGGCTGCAGCTATTCCATGTAACTGTCTATACTGAGGTTAAACTGGGAGTGGTTTTATAAAACACAGAAAACAAGAAAATGGACATGCTGGTGTGCTGACAAAGAAAATAAATAAGAATATTTTATTAAATTAATGCAGTTACAAACAGAATTAGTCATCATTTCTGACTATGTTTTTTACAATAAAACAACAACAAAAAAACCCCCAAAAGAATAAAGTGCCTTATAAACCCAACACCATGAGAGGTATTAAGATTTAAGAATAACTGGACTCTGTGTGGTACATGCCTGAAAACTGAGTACTTAAGAGGCTGAGACAAGAGGATTGCAGGTTTGAGGCCAGCGGGCCAAAACTTAGCAAGACCCTATTTCCAAATTAAAAATCAAATAGTGCAGGGAGTATAACTCAGAGGTAGAATGGCCTGGGTTTAATCCCCAATAACACACACAGACACACACACACACACACACACACACACACACACACACAGCAACTTAGCAAGACCCTGTCTCAAAAGTAAAGTAACAAAAAGGGCTTAGGAAGTAGCTCAGGGGCAAAGTGCTTGCCTAACATGCATGAGGCCCTAAGTTCAAACTCTAGTAGTACAAAACAAATAACAACAAATAAACAAAAATAAAAACAAAAAACGTCACAAAATAAATAACATTTTTTAAAAGGCTGCCCTTTAGTACTAGATTGACTCAGTATATTCCAGGGAACCTAAAGGTTTCCTTTTGGGCAAACACAAAATGAGCAAAATCCAAATTCAGTCTTATAGCAAACACTCAACAAAAGTTGACCAGCTAAGATCTATGTAGCGGATATTTGGCACGCATGAAATCATAGGAAAGATACAAAGAAGGTATAGAAAAGGTAATCTAGGTAACAAACAAAATGCAGTGCCTGACTTCTGGGAACCTCATTTGTTCAAGCTGCTACACAAGAAATAATGTATTCAACAAAAATAGCAAAGTACATAGCACCTGCATAATGTCTTACCAGGAAAAGAGTTTTAAATGTACTTTCAACAAACATTTCCATATAGAGACTATCTTTAGAAGAATATATGAATAAAAGGCAATACTAGTTGCTTCTGGAAAGGAAAGCTGGGTGCCTAAGAGGCTGAAATGGAAGTTTTTTTTATTGTCTATTCTAGAAGTACATGAATTCAAAATTCAATAGCATTTGAATAAATACTAAAAAGGAGACTGATGAGCAATGCTAGGCACTATTTAGAGAAGAATCAGATTATATGGCAAAGAAAAATTAAATATAATGCTAGAAAAGGAATTTGATCATTATTTTCCACAGGATATTTAAGTATGGACTTTTCATAAAGTAAAATTGCTTAGATTCTTACCATATTTAAGTTTAGCCAACTGGTATTGTGTCTTGCTGATATGTAGACACAAATGCCCAGCACAGGGCAAGGCAGATAAAATATGCAAAGCTACTTAATAAATGCTCTTTGAATGAATGCATTTCTTAAAAGTACAGTTGTAAATTGCATTCTATAAGTGCAGCAAGAATGTTGAAGAAATCTGAGAACAGCTATTTATTGCTGTGGGGAAGTTACTTCTGTAGCTATCAAATGGGTATGATAAACCCATTGTAATCTCAGTACTTGAAAGGCTGAGACAAGGGGATCACAGGTTCATGGCCAGCCTCAGCAACCTAGTGAGGTCCTTTGCAACTTAGTGAGACCTTGTTTCAAAATAAAAAAAATAAATAAAAAAACAATAAAAAATGGGCATAGTGGCACATGCTTGTAATCCCAGCATTTGGGAGGCTGAGACCAGAGGATCCGGGTTCAAGGCCAGCCTCAGCTACCTAGTGAGGCACTCCACAACTCAGTGAGACCCGGTTTCAAAATAAAAGAATAGAAAATAGGGCTGGGGGCGTAGCTCGGAAGTAGAATGCCCCTGAGTTCAATCCCCAGTACCAAAAAAAAAAAAAATAGAGCTGGGGGTGTAAATCAGAGGTAGAATGCCCTTGGTTTCAATCCCCAGTACCTGCCCCTACCCCCACCACACACAAAATGGGTATGATAATAGTGGTTACCATGACAGAGTGCTCCCAGGGATGAAATGAGATGACATGGGTATAGTACCACACAGCTGATATTAAATGAAACAGATATTGCAATAAATGCTTTGGTTATGAGCATAACATTATTTGCATCAACCAAAGTATTAGTGGATTAAATGAGGTAAGAAACTATATAAACCAATGGTTTGTTTTTTACACTTTCTATTGGTACCATCAGTTACAGAGGATACCTAGTATCTCATAAACACTAGATGTTTTACTGAACACAAACAAGCAGTGGAGTGGCAAGTTGAGTTTTGTGACAAAGCATTAACATCAACTGCAATAAATCTTCTGAAGAAATTCTCATGACACACATGACAAGAAGGTCCCACAGACTCAAAATAAATAGAAACAAACTCATACTCAAACACCATTGCAACACTAGGGCATGCAGAAGGAGGCAAAGGGCACGTTTGCAAGAACTGGCCATTAAATCAGGGATTCTCAACCTGCTCTCTCAGGATGAGTGGTGGACAATGTGCGTGGAGGCTTCTCGTCCAGAAATGTCCTTTATCCTTTTTACATGCACTGATGAGTCTCTCAGCTATGTTGAAATATCCAAGTTCCTTCTAGGCCTTCTTTTCTACTCCATCTTTCTTCCTTCTCCTCCTCTTCTTTTCCCAGGTCCCATACTTCAGTACTTGGGCCTTTGAAGTCCAACATCTTCTGCGTCCCATGGGCCCTTTCATTCATGAACTGCCAAAGGGCAGGCTGAGAACCCCTGCATGAGGATCAGAAGTTTCAATGCTGGTTACGTCTCCTCAAACTGTTTATCTGGAGAGTGATAACAGTATATTAATTTCATGGGTGGGGGATCCAGAGGAAAAAAATAACAAGAAATCTAAGAGAAACAAAACTCCTATTTGCTAGACCATATAGTAAGTATGCAATAAGAGAAAGAAGCGATTATATGTATGCACAATTACTCTTATATGACAAAGGATGACTAACTATTCTGGGTTTCCAGGGACTGCCCTGGTTTTAAAACTGAAAGTCTGATGTCTGAGAAACCCCTAAGTTGAGCAAACTGGGAGGGTTGGTTCCCTACGATGACCCAAACATTTACTAATTAGCTTTACAGCACAAATGAATCCTATGAATCACATGAGGGAACTTGCTTGAGCTTGTCCAAGTTAATTAGACTACTTTAAACTCTGGCTGCTAAGTTTGGTTTCTAACGAAGTTAAAATGAATTAGAAAATTTAATATAAGTTTATTCTTTGTAACTGTTGGCAGAAATGGGAAGTATAGAAATCAGATCATTGGTTTGTATAGACTTTTACCTTATTTAGCCCACTAATACTTTGGTTGACTTAAATAATGTTATGCACAGACCTGAAGGGTTTGTTGCTGTTATCCATTCCATTTAAATATCAGCCCTTTTGCAAATGTAGATATTTTTAGCAAAATGGACTGAAGAAAGAGGAAGGGTCCATGGTCAGTCTAGTTGGCCTGAAAACTGGATTTTTGTCATCAGTCGTGTGTTCTTGGCCACTTTTCATTATCTTCTTGACCCTCTGTCTTGCTAATATAAAATGGGGATAATTCTAGTATAGGTCTCTGATTCTTTTGGCGGAGGTAGGGGAACTCAGTAAGATACAGTGAACTCCACATGAAGCACTGACTGCTGCACAACAGAATTAATTATCCATCCACTAAAGTCAACATGGTCCCTTGTTGCAGGGAGATGCTGGGATACAAGGGCAACAGAAGGTCACTGTTCCCTCTCTTCCCTCTTCTCCCCAAAGCTGATCACCACTCTTTACTCTGGCAGACCATGCCTAAATCTCCTGAGAATGGTAGTTCTTGCCATTTTATTGTGTGTGTGTGTGTGTGTGTGTGTGTGTGTGTGTGTGTGTGTGTGTTGCTGGGGATTGAACCTATGGATATACTACCTCTGAGCTACATTTTACTACCTCAGCCATATTTTATTTTTTATTTTGAAACAAGGTCTCACTAAGCTGCTGAAAACCTTTTAAGTTGTTGAGGCTGTCTTTGAACCTACAATCCTCCTATCTCAGCCTCCCCAAGTACTGGGTTACATGCATGCACCACCACACCTGGCTTATTTTATTTCTTTGAGTCTATTATAGTAGATGCCACATTTCTCCATATCCATCATTCTCACTAGAGAGAAAAATCTTTTTTTTTTTAATTTTGATATAGTACAACTCTACACCCCACATACTAACTTGGGTTTAAATTCCAGGTTCCTATGAAATATTTTTAATCCCTAGAAAGTCTGATGAACTTCTTTATTTTAGGGTCCCAATCCCCAATGTTATTAATGTATATGCTGAATATATATATATTTGTACTGAGGATTAAACCCAGGAGCATTCTACCCCTGAGCTACCCACTCTCCTAAATTGCTGAGGCTGACCTCAAACCTATAATCCTTGTCTCAGTCTCCCAAGTACTGGGATTACAGTGTGTGCCATCGTGTCTGGCTAGGGCACATATTTTTGCTCTTAGATTTTCTTTGTGAGTATATGCTTTTACTTTCCATCCTTCCCTTAGAGATGGATCATATTCTGAGGTAATTACTGTCTGTTGGTTTTCTAGCCATTCTTAATGCCAATTAATCTTTTATTATTTTGCATATTAATATTTTGTTATTTTGTATTCAAAATGCAGGTTGGCAATAGTATTTCCTTGTGCAAATCCACTGTCATTGAAACTTGAGCCTAAATTTCCTCAGACTGTAGTAGGAATTCTTATATAATAATGTGAGTAGATATAAATTTTGGCCAACTATCTCAGTTCTGTTAAAGGTCTACTCTTTGAAAATAATTGATCTCTATCCTCTCAGTTACATCAATTCCCCAGACGCACCCACCTTGCCAAGAGGTAGTGGGGAATTTTTAGATGACTACTGGAATTCCCTTCCATGTTCTACTTCCCTAATTTGACATCAGACAACTCTATGTGAAGACCATCATTGGATCTCTTAGTACACATCTTCAAAGAATTAGGGGAAATGTTTACTCTGAGTCATCTTAAAATGGGAGGAAATTATTTGGATATAATTTTAATCACTCTTATGTATAAGTAAAGAAATAAATGCATGCAAATTATTTATAAGTTATGTAATGCTCTCCTCCAGAAATCTTACAAAATACTCTATGGTTTAAAAAAACCCCACAGTTCTATAGAAGGAACTATTTTTATTACCTAGGGCATTCAAAAACCAGCTCAGTATAATGTTGCAACTAGAGCAAGACTTGAATTCAGCTGAAACCAACAGGCATTTTAGTGCACTCTATTCTTACAGACTTACATCTGTGGCTATTTGCATGGTGGAAAGAAACTGTATGACACTGAGTCTTCTTCAATCTTTACATACACCCAGTCTAACATCCTTTACCACTGTACACCTGATGTTCTCTGGGCAATTCTACTCAGCTTCACTCTGATTCCTATTGAATAGTGGGATGTCTTTGTGTCACCTTGCAAAACTAAGTCAATTTCCCTAAGTCAATTAACCATTAGTTATTCAAATCTTAGCCTTTATAAATTGTAATACAAGGTTCAATGCCACCCTTTAGGCTAGGTGATGTCATGAAACAGCAAAATGGGCAGGACTAAAAGTAAAGGCTCACTTAGTGGCACAGCTAAAACCCACTTTGTAAAAGTGAGAGTGGGCCTTGAAAGGGAAAGCTAACAGGAGGGCTGTACAAGACAGTGTCTCCCAGGGAGGCACCAGTAGCATTTGGAGTGGGGCAGCTCCTTTTGATGTGGGACTGTTCTGCACATGGCAGGATATTCAGCATCTGTAGCTATGCCTAAGTGCCAGTGTGACAACAGTAACACATTCACTCACTTTCCCATACCCCGGGGGAGGTATGAAATAAATAAATGAAATGAAATAAATACCATTTCTCCTTAGGAAGAACAGGACTACACTCATGACACTGAAGAACAACAGGACAGCTCCCAGAACCACCAAGTGAGTCCTCTGATTTGGGGGAAATACCACAGGTTGTTCTGAAAAACAAAACAAAACAGAACTGACTAAAGATGAAATATTCATGGGATGTGGTCAGGAGGATAATCATCTTTGAAGTTCAAGTTAGTTTAGTTTTAGGTTAATTTTCACAAATACTGAAAGTTCTTGGCCAGTGAATAGCTGGAATGGAGAGTTAGAAGAAGCCCAGGCTTTGGACCGATGGACCAGGGGTTGAATTCCGCTGCCATTGACTGGCTTTGAGATCTCCAGCAAGTTCAAAAATGCAAATGCTAAGAAATTTCTTGTGCTATTAATGTTTTTAAAGGGCTTAGCATAGTATCATTGAGACTGTCTGCCCAATACTAAATGGTGGCCTTAATATGTCACGTCTTGCATTCTTTAATAGAGAAGCTTGCAGCCTACTGTACACAGCAAGGATGGACCACTGCAGAACATGGAAGACCAACTGGCACCACCAAGAAGCTTCTCCCCCCACATCTGTGGTCATGATCAGGGACCAAGTCTTCCTATCTTTCTCTGAAGTCTAAACATCTCCAGACATCTAGTCATTGGTTTTTCTCACCAGTCTCTCTGTGGTCTCATTCAGGAGAAAAATGGGTCCCAGGGAATGTGGATGCTCTAAGACTGCTAACTTCCATCTTTCTTCATAAGTTAGTTCCTGCTTGGCACTACTTTCAGTTAAGACCCTTGATCCCTGACTACCTAGTTTAAGCTTTAAAGCCACAATACCAGCCAGAGTTTGTTTAGTAGCTTATAGTTTGCATGGACTATTCTTATATATTTTGAGACTCAAAACAACTGTATGAAAAAAATCTCCAAGTTATAGATAAAACAAACAAACAAACAAACCCACAAAACAAAAACAGACTCAGGGCAGTTAGATGAGTTATTCCAAACTGTCTCACAAACAAGTTGTAAAGACAGCTTTTAATAAAGCTCTTATCAAGGGTCAATCTTAGCAATAGCATCTCCTCTATTTTCTGAACTTTTTTGCCCTTTTTGTTTACATGATCATACTGGGTTGTGTTTTCATATTGGCTGCCTTTTCTACCCAATTTTTCAGTTATCTTCTCTGGAGGTTTTCTATTAACATCTATAGAAGGCAAGGGTGGTGAGAAGTGCTTCTCCTCAGAACACCTTTGAATATTAAACATCATACTCACCCACCTCATTTACTCTAAAGTCCTGAGACTCTTATTTCCTATCCCACCTACTTCTGCAGGGTAGTAAGATTAAAAATAGTTGAATTTGTGCTGACAAAGGTCTCAAATAATTTTCATACACTACAACTCATTTTATCCCTGTGTTAACCTTACCCAATAAATCACACCCCTATAGGGAAAGTGAGTTACATAGTGGTGTAGGAATTTGCCCAGGGGACACACAGCTTCATGTTCCATGCACTAAGTGGACTACTGTCTTGATTTGAAATACCATAGAATACCTTAGGATAGGCACATGGTCAGAAAAGATCTCTCTTGTTTAGAGTAAGATAGAAAAGTACATTCCATTTGCTTCCAGCCACAGAAACCCTGAGGAAAGGTAGGTGGTTCGAATATGTTAGGGTTTAGAATACAGAAACATTCTAAACCTTTAGCCTGAGTTAAGAATTGCTCTTAGCTTCCTCTGGATTCTCAGCTACAAGAGCATTTCTGGCATGCAACTGGATTGCCTGTTTTCTTACCTGGTGTGATTTCAAAACACACAAGTAAAGGTTTTCATGAGAACTTGAGTCCTCAATCTTTCATCTGTCGTGTTTAAGAATCACTTAAAAATGAACCCACTTTTAGAGGGGTGACCTGTGTCCTACTCTATGAATAGCCGGTTCTTAATACAATGCTCGGAACGTATGGAATATTCCATAAATATTTGCTGAATGTTTATTAAGTGACAATATGACCTGGATGCGTGGAGGTGAGAGAATAGCATGCATTTTCTAAATATGGTGTCATTAATTAATTTATTTATTCATCCATCCATTCATTCTAGCACCATGCTAGCATCATGCTAGCTGCTAGGGGACACTGTCAGACACTTTTTAATCTGTTAGATTAAAAAGATGTTAGACACCTTACCTGGAATGACCAATTTAGCTGTACTGTTTTCCCTGAGATCTAATATCCGAAAAGTACAGTAGAAAATCTCATTTGCTGTTGCGTTGACTCTCAGTGTGCTGGTCACATTGAAGAACTTCTCCTCTTCCCTCTGGGAATTGGTGGTGGTGGTGTTGCCACTCAGTATTTGGTGGTCACTACTTGTCCAGATGACTTCTGCCTCAGGGTAACCCTCAGCTTGACATGTTAGTTCATGTTCAGAAGTGACAGGATCCACAGAAATTTTTTGGTTGATTTTGCGGTATGGGGCTAGGTTATAAGCAAAAAAAAATGTCAAGGCTTTCTCTTGGCACAGAATTAGACATGTGGCTTGGTGGTGTCTATGATAGAAAGGGTATCAGTACAGGCTGGTTCTTCAAGAGATGAGCTCAAGTTAGCTGCCTCAGCAGTGGGAGACCCTGAAATTCTGCCTCAACTCTTCTGCTCTATCGTGGACTTCAAGGAACAACCAGCTAGCTATAAAAATCATGCTAGACATGTTTATTGGGCTCAAACTAAATGTGCAGATAAATTTAAAGTAAATTGTCATGTTTAAACCAGTAGTTTCTCTATGCAAATATAAAATGTCTATTCATTTAAGTCTGTGTTTCTCAGGAAAGTGCTATCATTCTTACATAGGACTCCATCTTTTCTTAAATTTATTCCCAGATATTTTCTTTTTGTTATTGTCTTTATAAACATGAACCTTTCCAACTGGTAAGCATTATTTCCTTAGGCTTTATTAAATGAACTGATTTTGACGTGTCATTTATTTTTTTGACTTTAAGACAATGATCAGAAATTAGATATAAGACATACAGGGTCATTTGGAAAAAAGCGATGCATGCTCCTAGTGAAACTTTTTTTTTTTTTTTGCGGTACTGGGGGTTGAACTCAGGGGCATTCTACCTCCGAGCTATACCCCCAGCCCTATTTTGTATTCTTTATTTTGAAACCGAGTCTCACTAAGTTGCGGAGTGCCTCACTAGGTAGCTGAGGCTGGCCGCGAACCCGGATCCTCCGGTCTCAGCCTCCCGAATGCTGGAATTACAAGCATGCGCCACCACGCCCGGCTCCCTAGTGAAACTTTTTAAAGTTTAAGTGTGTTTTTAAATTTAAGAATAGTTTTAGATTTGAAAACAATTGCAAAAATAGTACAGTTGCGGAATACTCCTTACCAAGTTTCCCCATTATGCAACACCTATATTACCATGATGTAGTAATCATAACTAAGGTACTACATTAGTATATCACTATTAACTAGACTTCATAATTTATTCCATTCCACCAGTTTTTCCTTAGTATGCTTTTTTTGTTGTTGTTGTTGTTCTAGGATCCCATCTGTTATACTACATTATGATAATTATTTTTTAACTATTTTTATGTTGGCTATTTTAATGAATCATTTAACTATTTTACTCAAGGCAGAAAGTTTGATTCATTTTTAGATATTTGGTTTGGGATCCTTTTAGGATTGAGATGTCTGGTCTGCTTGACTATTCTAGTAGGTTGTGGAATGCTCATTACAAGTACCTAAACATGTTTCTATTCTGTTGGCATAACCAACCCTTTACTCTTAATACTCTAGTTAACTACTAATCACCCAGAGTCTTAACTCTCTATCCTTTTACCAAAGACATAACAAAAGTTGTGTGATATAATATTTTCACAGAAATTTAATACAAAGCAGCGATGATAAAAGAAAACTGAAGCCAGGCATGGTGGCACACACTTGTAATCCCTGCATTTGGGAGGCTGAGACCGGAGGATCCGGGTTCTCAGCCAGCCTCAGCTACCTAGTGAGGCACTCTGCAACTTAGTGAGAACCTGTTTCAAAATAAAGAATAAAAAATAGGGCTGGGAGTATAGCTCGGAGGTAGAATGCCCCTGGGTTCAATCCCCAGTACCGCAATAAATAAATTAATTAATTAATAAATAAAAATAAAAGAAAACTGAAATAAACAATGTTGTGATGTTTTGGTGTTCTTAAGGAAACCACCAACAATGAAATCAATACAATTATAATTTCAAAGTACACAAAAGTTTTTATGAGAACTTGAGTCCTCAATCTTCCATCTGTCATGTTTAAGAACTATTTAAAAATGAATCCACTGATACTTCATTATGAAGTAATATCACTATAATAGGATTCAATTCACATAGCAAATAGGTTGACTTCTGTGAAATTAAAATTTCAAACCTATAAACATTGTTAACGGTAAAATATTAGGGGTAAAATGTCTGCTTTTTACCCATCTATTATCATTTTTTTAAATGGAAGGAGAGTAAAAGAGGATGCTGTTTCATATATAAGAGTATGTAAAAATATGGCACACCTCTAAGGGCTACTGAATAGTATATTCATCCCACAAGGACTAAGTATCCACTACATTAGTCTCCAAAGTGGGGCACATACATGAGGGTATAGGAAGAAAATATTAAAACCTCCACTTATATGTACTTTTTTCACATAAATTAAGAAATAAGTTGGGCTTCATAAACTCTGTTGGTTGACATGAGGTCTTACTTTGCTACATGAAGGACTTACAGGAAGAGGCAATTTAAAACAACAAAAGGAGAATGGTGACTAACTTCAGGGTTACAGATTTTCAAAATCTCTTGTCTATTTTAACTAATCTAATCATCCCACAAAATGAACAACTAATTAAAAAATTCCCCACAAAGAAACTGAGAAATGAATATAATACATTCAATATACATTTGTTTCAAGTACAAACCAAAAAAAATGTAAAACATGACTTTATTAGCCATTTTTTTGATGTTAAAGACAATGAACACCTAATTGTACTTGACAAAGTATTGGTTAAAAACCCTCAAAATTATTCAGACCATTTACCTTTGTTAATGATGAATTTTACCCTTAAGTATACTATGCTTTGACATATTAGCTAATGATCATGAAGCATCACAATTAGCAAGATCAATACAATTTATATATTAGTACAAAGCATATTCTTTATAATTACATACATACACATACAATAGTTTAAAATGCTTCACAGATAGGGTAGGTATTAAAAATGTTTTTCAACCCCCTGGTTTATTAGATCTAGAACACTAATTCTAATGTTTGTTGATCAAGTCTAAGAAAAGCTTAATATAGTTTTGAAGTCATTATACAACCTGATATACACTCTAGAGGTACAAAGGTAGGCAGCAAAATATATTTTCTAAACATATGATGTAAACAATGAATTTTAACATATGTCCCAACAAAGTATTATTTATCATTTATTGCTTTTTGCTGTAAAATTCAAACTTTACTGGTACTATGGACTGAATTGTGTCCCTCCCAAAATTCATATGTATCCCTAACCCCTAAAATATGGCTAATAAGGGCATAGACTTCAGAGCTAGACTCCTTGGGTTTAGAACTTGGCTTCACCACTTATTGTCTGGGTGGACTTGGGCAAAATGCTTAATTTCTTCAGACCTCTGTTTCTTCATCTTTAAAATAGGAAGAATAATGCTATATAGCATTGCATCTAAGATGTATTCTATTGAAAGACATATTCAGATTTCAGAGATGGTAAAATGTGAAAAACATTCATCTTAGATATGATAAAGCACCTACCCAGAGTCATGTTGAGGATGAAATGAATTAGCCTAAACAAAAGGTTTAGTACAGGGCTTATCCCATACAAGTGCTAAAATAAGTACTAGCAGAATTGTTCCTCTTCCTCTTTCACTGCTGAAATGTGCTCTTAAGAACTTACTGACAGTTTCTGATGGACAGTCTTAGAAATCAACTTTCACATATTAAAACCTGTTCATATTTTACAAAATTTAAGCTCATCTTATTTGAGGAAATCATTCATTCATTTATTCATTCCACAGATTTTTTTGTGTGTGTTCTTGTTACATTAGAATTCAACTGTTTGTCAAGTCCTAGGGATACCATAATGAATAAAACAGCATAAAATCTCCACCCTGTGGAGTTTATGTTCTAGAAGGAAGAGAGAGACAATAAACAAAATAGATAGGCACAATTATATGAAGTGCTAAGTAGCATATTAGACAGGGATAGATGCTACAGAGAAGATTTCAACAGACCTGGAGGATTTGAGGGAGAGGTGAGGTTGGTAGGGAATTACTTTGGTACATAGAGTTCAAACAGCTTTGTTAAGATAACTATGCAACATTTTGTTTTTTCAGCTGCTTAATTCCATTTAAGGTCCTGAAAGTATTAAATGAACATTTCATTCTCCCTGTTATTAAATTTAGTGATTAAGGAAAAACATGTTTAACTAAAAGTCTTAGACTCTAAGATGCCTGAGAGTCTGGAATTTTAACTCACCAACATGAAAGGTATAATAACACCCTAAGTGATAATGATAATAGAGTAAATCCAAAACCAGACCTTTTTGAATTTCAGTTTTGAGATGCTTCACCTTTAAGATCTCATGGTCAGTAAACTCCCTGGGGGAAGCTGGGCCACCACACATTTGCAGTGATGGGAAGAGAAGCCCAAGAACATTACTGTGAAATCATTTGCATAACTCAGGAGTTCTCCTTCCTTGGTTTGAAAAGCTGTGCATACTGGCCACCAAGTTTCCATGGGTGGCACTACCTCAAGGCAATGGCAGCTTGATGGCTGGCTTGTTCTTGACGCAGAAGGATAAGACTCTTGGTTTAGCTCAACTCCCCAAACCACCCTATGCAACTAAAAAAATGGACTGGAACTAGGGTGTCCATCTAGTAACTTCTAAAACAAAATGGACCAAACAAATTAGATCCTCAAATCTGCATAGTTATCTGCTTTGCTCCATTAGGGAGTCCTCTTTGGAAAGACCATCAGTGCCAGAAGATTTTCTGTTGTGTCAAAGAGATGACGAAACCCAGATAATCTAAAATAAACTTCTCCTCACTGTACAATGTCTCTTCCCTGCATACTCCCAGCAGGCTGATGAGCGACTTCTGGAACCAGAAACTTAAACTCTTTCTTCTTCTGGACTACAAAGATATTGCTCTTTCAACTCATCCCAGGTCTAGCAATGCTGGCTATTTCAGGCTTAAGGCTTGTTAATTTCTCCAAACGCCTTGGAATGCAAGAAATACCTGATATTTGCTGATAGACTAAAGAAAAGTTGAAAATATAAACAACCACATTACAAGCTTTCTTTTGAGAATGTCACAAATGAGGAAACATATGGTAAAATATAATGAAAATTGTTTACTTCACAAGACAAATGACTCTTTTTTTTTTTTGGTACTGGGGACTGAAATCACCTCCAAGCTATACCTCCAGTCCCTTTTATATTTTGTTTTGTAGTTTGCTATGAGTCTCCCTAAATTGCTGAGGCTGGCCTCAAATGTGCGATTCTCCTGTGTCAGCCTCTCAAATACTGGGATTACAGGTATGTGCTACCACACCTGGCTCATTTCCTTAACAATGGTAGGATTAATTGAGTCAGCATCAGAGACCCTGCAGTATACCATAAAATGGATGTGTTTCTCCTAATTGCTACATAATTTTGAGTCTATAATTATTTGTGATCCTTTATAATAAATGTAAATTTTCTTACTTGTATTATTGACCTTCAGATTGGTATAGTTATCTCAGGAATGGAAAGTCCAAGAGAAGATTATTTAATTCAGGTCAAATATTAAAAGGTTGTCATGAAAACAAAAGAAGCAGGCAGATCATTTCAAAGCTATGACTAGAGAGGATAGATTTCAGCTCAAAACCAGGTAGAAATTTCAACAGACTATGGCAGGGGGTATCAAATGACAGGGACATCATTATGGAAAGTATAAGAACAGACAATCCTCTGGGGGATTTCTGTTCATTGTGGGAGTTTGGATT
Source organism: Graphiurus murinus (assembly GCA_004027655.1). NCBI lineage: Eukaryota > Metazoa > Chordata > Mammalia > Rodentia > Gliridae > Graphiurus > Graphiurus murinus. The sequence continues at coordinate 29,695 of PVLC010015901.1, forward strand.
AGTTGCCCATGCCTGGGATGCTTTTGGCTCTTGATTCTAGGAAACTTAACAGTGAAAGTAGAGGTGGTCAGCTAAGGTGTTTTCCTTCCCTTATCTAGGACCAACCCAAAACTCTGAACTCAAGTGACCTGATGACATATTTGTGAGCCAGTACCCAGGAATTAACACACAATTCCTCTTCAACACTCCAAAATAACATTGGCATAGACTCTCAAGATCAATGTGCAGCTGATGAGCATAGCTTATGCCATCTCTGAGGAACAGTGGCTTCCTCTGTGCTGAATATGGTCAGTTTTTGCCTTCATAGATTGACTTAAAGAGTTTGTGAATGTGAACCTTACAATGGAATTTGTTTTGAATATATTTATTTGGGTTTGACCTAGAGAGGTTCAAAGAGAGGAAAATGTGGTAGACCTAAGAGAATAAAAAGTAGTAACTAAATAAAAAAATTTCTGGAGGGACAAACAAATAATGGTTACTATATTTGCATGTCATGGAAGATAGTAGGGAAGGGAGAAGGGATACTTTTCCAGTTCATTTTACTCTTTTCAAATATCTTATTTATTTGCAAGGACATTTTAATAATAATAAAAAGGTGAAAACTGGGAATTTATATTTTTGTTTTTTGAAAACTAAACATACTGTAGAACATGGCTCTGTGTTTTCTGGCTCTGAATTTCCAGTGACTGCCTAATAGGGTGTGCTCATGAAGTGCTCACCAGATGAATGTGTGAGTGAATGAAAGAATGAATGAATGGACAGGCTGCCATTGTGTTGCTGGAAAGTAAGTCTGGACTGCCAAGAATGAGAAGCTCTCAACACCTGCGATATTTTTTAATAAAAGTCAAGCCTTCTTCATCTATAATAATTCTTACCATTGACTTTCAAGGTAATCCGCTTGTAGTCTGCACCACCATAGCTGATCAGGCAGCAGTAAATCCCTGCGTCCTGCAACTTCACATCTGCGATCTGAAGTGCTGCAGTTCCCTGGAAGAGCTGGTTTGTCAACAGCTGGGCCCTCTGCCTGTAGCTACTGTGCTGGACCTCCGGGTCTTCTTTCCCATGCACAAACTGAATAATTTGCTTATTCTCCTTTTCCCAGTAGACAACTAATGAATCCAGGTCTAGTTTGTTTTCTACTGGGAATTTGCATTCAACTGTCACATTGCTGCCATATTCAACAACATACAGGTCCTTGGGAACTGTGATTGTAAATGCTGAAAAGAAAGATGACAAATATTCAGAATGTTTTACAAAATGAGCAGAGGGCTCTCGATTGCTTCTGGTGAATTACAACTGTATTTAAGGACTTATTTTCCTAAAATACAAATTTTATCTAGTGGGCTAAATACATCTTGGGACACTGCATCTCTTTCTATATTAGAATAATTAAATTAGTTAAACGAGTTGCTCCACAATCAATAAACATACATTACTATAAAAAGACTATATTTTGGTGGAGTACTTATAAACAGAGACTTGATTTCACATAGATGTCCCCAGAATGTCCTTTGATTGGATACCTGTTTGCCTTCAACACTGTCTGAACAGTTTTCTCTTCTTATTGCCCTAAACTTTTGAAAGTTTTCTGACCAGAGGTACAAGGGTATGGAAGTTTAGGGGGGGCCTAAATTGTAAGTTGTCTATATTCTCCTTATACAATGTCACAAATGACTCGTTTATAAAATAAAAAATGAAAAGTTGAATGTTCTCTCTGTAAGAAAATTACAATCATTTAAAATTATTATTTAAGCTTTTAACTCATGATCAAAATATTTAAGATACAGAACCTAATGAAAAGATTTGGTGTCTTACCGTTCAATAAATGACAGAAGGTAGTGAATATAAGGACATTAAATATCTTCATCTTTCTGGAATGACCTAATTATAGAAAACACAAAAAGAAAGCCACTTTATTCAAAGTATGGCATTTGGAAATTCTAACTGAAACATTCCTAATAACTAAGGTGAGTGTGGAGACACAGCAGGGAATTAATTTGCAAGTTTAATACCCTCATTTAATAGCCCAGAGTCATACATAGACAAGTGAAAAAAAGGTATTATGATAAGATGAGAAATTTTTAATGTGGGAAAAAATGAACACTCAAAGTGTAATGTACAGCTGGGCGTGGCAACACACATCTGCAATCCTAGTACTTGGGAGGCTGAGACAGGAGGATCACAGGTTTGAGGCCAGTTTCAGCAACTTAGCGAGGCCCTCCGCAACTTTGTGAGATTGTTTCAAAATAAGAAATAAAATAGGGCTCGGGTGTAGCTCAGAGGTAGAATACCCCTGGGTTTAATCCCCAGTACCAAGAAAAAAAAAAAAAAAAGCCAAGAAAATACTGTACCCAAATCCTGATATTTTACATTTTTTTTTCCTGGATCATAACATATCTTGAAACCCAAACCTGTCCAGTGCAAAATATCAAAGCAAGGAGAATCTGACTTCTACTTTTCAACTTTCAGTGCCTTTTCTTCCTCTAATTAAATATTTTCATCTTACCCCTTATTCAAACTTCCACTTCACTATCTCACCTAGGCCAGGTTCAGCCTTCAAAAATCTCATCTTCTGCCTCTCACTTATTCCAAATTATAAATCCTATTCTCTCGATAAATAGATTATACTAGTAATGGGAGAGTGAAAAGAAGAGAGTTGGATTTGGCCAATATATACTAAGATATGAACATCTTGTAACAACTGTAACAAGGTATCTGCCTAGCTTCTTTGCTTTATCTTGTCATCTTGCTTAAGGCTTTTTAACTAATTCTTTATTGAGAAAACATTGAGTACCTCTTCTATGCCGGGCACTGTTTTAGGAACTGGTGATAACAACAGTGAGCAGGAAAGAAAAGTCCTTCTTCCCTTGGTGCTTATACTCAAGTACGAAAGGAAAAGAAATTCATAGTGTACTTCAGCCAGTATGTTTATTTATTAACATATATTATCTCTTTTGTGTTCGATTTGCACACTTTAATAAGAAAGCCAATATTCCTTCTTAGTGTCTCACCAATCTTTATGTACATACATAAAGCAGAAGATTGTTGCATCTAATATATAAATAAGAAAACTATACATTACCCAAGAAGAAAATGAGTAAATGTTTTTAACATACAGTTCAGAGAATAAGAAATATAAACAAAAGGTAGGCATAAGAAAGGAGACTCAATTTCACCAGTAAAAATATATATTTAAGAAATACTATTTTTCAGCAGGGTGTGGTGGCACACGCTTGTAATCCCAGCATTTGGGAGGCTGAGACTTGAGGATCCGGGTTCGCAGCCAGTCTCAGCTACCTAATGAGGCACTCCAAAACTTAGTGAGACCCTGTTTCAAAATAAAGAATAAAAAATAGGGCTGGGGGTGTAGCTCGGAGGTAGAATGCCCCTGAGTTCAATCCCCAGTACTGAAAAAAAAAAAAAAAAAAAGAAATACTATTTTTCACTTATTAACTTGACCAAACTTGTAGGGATTACTAATATTTAGTGTGTGAGGATATGGACAGATAGGCTTTCTTGGCCACCAATTGTAGGGATATTGGAGGAGAGTTTGGTAATATTTACTAAAATTTTAAATGTATATGCCATATGATCTTTCATTCTTTCTCCTAGAAATCTAAACTATAAAAACACATATATGCAATAATATATGTAAATGGATGGCATTGCTAATAATAGCCCCAAACCGGGAATACCCTAGATAGTCTAAATAGTTAAACAAATTTTGTTATATTTACATAATATAATACCATTTGGGACAGAATCTAGTACAGGTATTGATTTTGCAAAGATAAAGAACGTAAACTGAACAGTATATAAAGCAAAAATTCACTTTTGTTAAATAAAAAGTGTGTGTGTGTGTCTGTGTGTGTATGACTTAGAAAATGTCCAAAATACTGACGATGATCATCTCTGGGAATGAAATTGGAGGCCAGACAAGTAGGTTTGTACTCCTTTATAGTTTTTTAAAAAGGAAGAAAGAAAATTAAAAAAAGATAGAAAAAAGAAATGGGATTGTAAATGATTTCTCTGTTGTTTTTCTGTGTTCAAATTTTCAGATAAGCGAATGTTTTACTTTCATTAACAGAAAAAAATTTGTGAGTAATTTCCTCTTATCAAACTTGATAGTATTTGACAGACCAACTTGGTATAATGCAAAAAACCCCGAAATGGAGTCCAAACATCTGAACTGAGGTAGAATAATGACACCAATTTATTTTTATGCTTTTCTTCATTATAAAAGCAATATAAGCACATTACAGAAAAAGAGAAAAGGAGAAAAATTACAACTTATTCTATCATTCTCACCCAGGGAATATTTGGCAATACCTGGAAACATTTTTGGCTGTCAAAATGGCTTTGGGGTAAGGAAGGATTGCTACTGGTTTCTAAAGGGTGGAGGCCAGGGAAGCTGCTAAACATCTCTCAGGCACAGGACAGCACCCCCTCAGCAAAGAAATATCTGGCCTAAAATGTCAATAGTGCCAAGACTGAGTAAAACCCTGTAACCATTGTGGGCATGTTGGTACATATTTTTTCTTTCAATCTTTTCCCCTATGAATCTTTTAAAAATGATTAGTATATCTTATCATACATTTAATACCCATTTTTACATTTAAGATTATGACATAAGTAATTTCCATTTTGCTGATGATATTCATAAGCATCTTATTTAATGTTTCCATAATATTTAATTCCTTTATATTTAGGTATTAAATTATTGCCAATTTTTTTAAAAAATTGTAAAAATATTTGATATTCAGCAAATATTTGTTGAGTGTCTATTGTGTGCCAGGCCCCAGGGCAGCCCCTAAGGATAGGTTTCCCCAAATAGAATTGCTGATCAAGGAGAAAGAATATTTTCTTGATTCTTGACACATGCTAAAAATTGGTACAATCACATCGTATCTTCCCCCAGCACTAGTATTATTTAAAATACAACTTGAATTTTTCATAAGTTTGTTTATTTTTTAGTTCTTTAATCACTTATTATGTCTGTATATGTTACTGGTTTCTTATCACCCTGTGTGAACCCCTCACGTTAAAAGATATGGGCAAAAAGGATAAAATGAGTCAGCATCCTCTTGCTGGTATTAGGTACATAATTTTTATTTGTCTCCTCTCCATATACCCTGTAGATGGGAAGTAGGAAAGGCGTCCAGGTATGAGGACACCAACGGTGCTGAAATGAGGCTGCTGCACTGAGCTGTCCTTTCCTTGGTTTAGAGTTAATTATACCACAGCTATAAATTATTAATGTAACATTCTAAACACAAATACACTTGTTGGGCAGGAGGAAACTTAGGAGACCCAGGCAGAACACTTGAATAAAACAGAGGGACATTAAATCCATTGATGGATTACACCTAATTTTGCTGGCCCACTCTGGTGGAGTTCTTAACCTTTAAAGAATCTGGTTGAAAATTTGGGGTGTGATAAAAGTATACTGGAAGTTGGTGGATTAGATGTTATTTACATAGTTTTCGTCAGACCCTCTTCATGGAGTACAGCTGTCATTAGTGGGAGAAGAAAAGGGGAAGTACAAAGACCATGTAAATAAATGCTCTAAACCCTATATCAAGGCAATTGGTCTACGAGAAGAACACTGACATCTCCTTCTTCAGGTAAGAAAATGACCTGCGTGAATTCCCAGACAAGAATGGAGAGTTTCACAGAGAATGAAGTGTGACTTGGGGAAGAAGTGATGGCTCATTCAGGATGGAGAAGTGGGCTTGTCCCTGGGGAAGTCCAGCCAAACACCATGGAACTGATGCTACTTCTCTATCTTCCCAGAGTAGGATGGCTAAGAGGAAGGTGCAAAGACACCAGCTTCCTTTCTCAAGAGCAGGAGCAAGATTAAGAGAGCTCATCTATCAAACCTTATTAACATTTCAAGCGCTGTTAAACTTTACTAAACCTTGCCCTCAAAATCATTCCCTTCAGCCACACTGAGATACTTCTGTACATTTTCCACATGTAGCTTCAATTCCCCACAGTAGTTCTGTGACTTTCTTGAAAACCACTGGTGTCTTGCTGCTTCTGCTTACCCTGTTCCACTGAAAAAGCCTAATTTTTTTCCTTCAGAATGTCACAGTTCCCCTTAAATTCTGTTGGCCGAGGCTATTGGCAACCTGTACTGTCTTTTCTGGAAAGTGATTTTCAGTTTTCATCCAAAGGCCTTTCGAATACTGTGACACTTTGACTAGGTAGTTACACTTTTAAGAATTTATCTGAAGAAGTTGGTCCTGGTGGCACACGTCTGTAATCCCAGTATTTGGGGGGCTGAAACAGGGTGATTGCAGGTATGATACCAGCCTCAGAAACCTTGTGAGTCCTTGTTTCAAAACAAAAAAATAAAAAGAACTGGGGATGTACCTCAGAGGTAGAATGCCCCTGGGTTCAATCCTCAGTAGCCTCCAACCCCAACACACAAAATTATCTGAAGGAAATAATCATCAATGTCCCAGAGACTGATCTGCAGTGATGTTCAGCAAATGGCCAAGAGAGTTAACCACTATAAATAACTACTAGGTTCAGCAGTGGGGGATTAATCTCATTTGGTCACACAGCACCATGTAATAAATCAAGTTTTTTAAAGTTAGAAAGTTATGTCATTCATAGAAAAGTATCCACTGCATATATTTTTCAGATTAAACCAACAAGATACTTTGACTCCGTGTTTTTTGTTTGTTTGTTTTTGCGGTAGTGGGGATTGAACCCAGGGGC
>PVLC010015902.1:0-36424 GCA_004027655.1 Graphiurus murinus
ACCAGCTTTACTCGAACAATTTCTAATCCTGAAGTGGTTATGAAGCGACGGAGGCAACAGAAACTGGAAAAGAGGATGCAGGAGTTTCGAAGCTCAGATGGGCGGCCCGATTCGGGTACAGCTGAATTGTTTTTCCTGAGTGTTTAATCACACCTCTTATATGTCCTTGAGGCCTTTCTTTAGTATTATTTTTTTATTTGGGGGGGTACTGGGGATTGAACCCAGGGGCATTCTAGCTCCAAGCTATACCCCCTGTTCTTTTTATTTATTTATTTATTTATTTATTTATTTTTATCTTGAAACAGAGTCTTGCTAAGTTGCTGAGGTTGGCCTCAAATGTCCTCCTGTGTCAGCCTCCCTAGTACTGGTATTATACGTGTGCACCACCCTGCCAGACATGCATGAGGTCTTTCTTAAAGCAGTGGGTGAGACCATAGCAAGTGTGTACTGTGTACATCTTACGTAGAAGAGTTCTGTTCACATAGAGATATGATTATATTTCCCCCAGCGTAGCTAATTTTTATAAAACCTGAAACATTTCAAATATACACAAAAGAGAAAAAGATATAATGGATACTCATGTACCTGCCCAGAGTGTTAATAATTAACAACTCATATTTCTTCTCTACACTAATTGACATTGCTCCAATTCTCAAACTATTCTTTTGAAACAAATCACAAACTTCTCATTATTTCATCTATAAGTATTTTGATATATTTTCCTGAAGGATGAGGATTCTTAAAAACAAAACAAAATGTAACTCCAGAAACATTATCACATATGAGAAAAAAATTTGACAGTAAGTCCTTACTGTAATCAAATACATTGTTTAAATGTTCGTGGTTGCCTCTGGTTATTCCTCTATTTGAACCGGGATTCAAGTAAGACTGACACATGAAAATTTATCAATTTGTTTCCAGAGTTTTTTATTCAAAATTCCCTTTCCTTATTTTTATATTACTTGTTTGGTTGGCCTATCTTAAAAATTTAGGCCATTTATCTTGTAGATTTTTTTTTTGGTGGTACTGGGGATTGAACCTAGTGGCATTCTACTTCTGAGCTATACCCCCAGTCCTATTTTGTATTCCTTATTTTGAAACAGGGACTCACTAAGTTGTAGAGCGCCTCACTAAGTAGCTGAGGCTGGCGGTGAACCTGGATCCTCCGGTCTCAGCTTCCCAAATACTGGGATTACAAACGTGTGCCACCACGCCCGGCTTGTCTTATATTTTCTTCTGTTTTCTATATTTTCTTAATCAGATATAGATATTAATATTGATGGGGCAAAAATATTACTTTAATATCCTCCAAAGGTGACCGGTGATTTTTTAAACTTTCAGTGAGCACATGGAGTTAAAACTCCCGAGTTTCCCCTCCTGAATTCCAGTCTTGAATTGATACTTGGCGTCAACGGGCATCTTCTGGTTGGCCAAGTCTCGGCTGAGCTATGGGTTTGGGTAGCTTCCTTGCCTGGCAGGATGTCCACCTACCTGCAAGTATCCTGCTCTGGCTTTGAGACCGCTGCCCCTCGGGGGGGCCTGTTCCTTTAAGCTGTTTTGATTTTAGAAAACCTGGCTGTCATTTATAGTAGCATCTTTATAACAGCATTAATATAATTATGCACTTTCCATATAAGTCATAGCAATAGTATAAAAATAAAAATAAGAATACTGTTAACAATAGACTTGTGAAAACATTTTAAGATTTTTACAAAACTGAAGGTGTATCTACAGGGACATACTTTTGAATTGCTGTGTTTTAAAAGCACATGTTATAATTAATTCCTGTCTTTATGGCTGTGTTCCCACGTTGATTTACACTTAGGGCTTTTTGTTTTGTGTTTTACTCTAGATGTTTACTTTTTAAATAGTTTCAAAGTCACATCGACAACACAAGGTACCTTTGGAGCAGCGTAGCCTTCGGCTCTGTAACTGGCTGTGTGCTGCATGCCGCTTTCTTTCCTTGTTTTCCACTTGTCAGCATTTCCTAGAGTTGCTTCTTATTTTGAGGAAAGTGGAAATAATAAAGAGCATGAAAATAAGTGACTTTCCTGTTTTAACTATGCAGTGGTCTTTTATATTTTTAGCTACTTGGCATAAAACCTTTACTTTAAACTAAAATTATATTTAGTAAATAAAATACTTGTTAAAAAGTTACGAGTCAGTTTTAAAGTGGTTCTACTTGTTAAGAAATAATGGAATAACCACTTACGTTTCCCACAACATTGTATTGATCCAGCCTTCCCAGAGAGGTTGAGCCCTGATGCCATCAACTCTGCAGTTCTAGTGTGATATTACATTCATATGAAACAGGTCTCGCTAAATTGTTGAGGGTCTTGTTGAATTGCTGAGGCTGGCCTCGAACCTTTGATCCTTCTGTCACAGCCTCCCAGGTATTGGCATTACATCTGTGCACCACCGTGCCTGGCTTTTCTGATAAAATGCTTTAATGTGGATTAGAATGTAATATTTTTGTGCATTTTAAAGAAAACAATGCTTTTTGCATGTCGCTTAGCCTATGCCCCAGATACCGTTTTATTTTCCATTGCCTTTGGGGTACTTTTATGAAAAATTTGGTGTTTTGTTAATAAGCTACTGAAGAGCTTTAAGGTTTGGATTAAAAAGAAGCTTTCTGTTTAGCCTCAGCTTCATGTCTGGAGAGATTACTGTGGAAGCAGAGTAGAAGATGATTTGAAGGAATTGTGGTTAGAAGTGGCATGCCCATGAAAGCATTGCGTTGCCCTACACGGCCCAGGAGCCTTTGGTCCCCTTTTGGACCGACGGACAGGGCACCAAGATAGGACTGAAGCCCACTGGAGAGGTAGAGTAGCAGCACCTGCCAAAGACGGGTCTTACTCAAGACGGCATTGGCTAGAGGTTAGTGGACTGCAGAGTGAGCAGACGCATGGGGATGGGAGATGGGCTTCGTGTAAATGTGGCAGATGGGATGCCGGATGCTGGCAGGACATAGGGTGTCACTGGGCTGGTGACTCAGGTCCTGCTCAGTAATGTCAGATGGAGCTGGAAAGTGGAAGTGATCCGTGTGGCTGGCAGGCGTGGATGAGACTTGATAGAAAGTACACAGGTGATTAAAAAAAAAAGGACGACATAAGGAAGGGCCAATGTTAAGAGGGATCAGCAAAGGAAAAAAAAGAAAAAACAAAAACAAAAAACCAAAGAATTAAGAAGACAAAGATCAGAAGGTCAAAACAGAGTTTGCCTGTTAAAGGGCTGGCTGAGGCCAGAAGGAACATTTTTTATTGTAAATTTCCTCTAAGAAGCTAAATACTCATCCTGGCCTGGTGGTATACACTTGTAATCCCAGTACTTGGTAGCCTGAGACAAGAGGATTGCAGGTTCAAAGCCAGCCTCAGCAACTTAGTGGGGCTGTCAGAAACCTAGTGAGACCCTTTTTCCAAATAAAGAAATAATATCGGGCTAGAGGTGTAGCTTGGAGGTAGAATGCCTTTAGATTCAATCGCCAGTACTTCAAAAAAAAGAAGCTAAATACTCTTAGCAAAGCAGCTGTTTATGATTAATACTATGGAATTCAAAAGTTCACGGTTTTTGTTTAATAAACTAAGAAAAATGCATCCATGATAGCCATAGCTCAGCTGCTAGGGTGATTCTCCTATGTAGGCTGGAGACACAGCACACTCGGGCACCAGTTTCCTGAGTGACAGCTGCGTCTGTCATTTTCCTGTCTCTACATCCTCCTCAGCACCTCTGTGAAGTGCAGGTCACAGCAGCGGACCAACCAGAGCTTTGCCCTGGACTGCTCAATTGAGTCTTAACATCCAGCCCTACTCACTGATCTCGTCTAAGAGTAGTTGACCCAGAACTGTGCTGGTGTAGGGGCACATGCCTATAATCCAGCACTTGGAAGGCTGAGACAGGAGGATCACAGATTTGAAGCCAGCCTCAGTAACTTAGACCCTGTTTCAAAATAAAAAAGGGCTGAAGTTCAATCTCTAGTACCAAAAAAAAAAAAAAAAATACTGTGTAGATCTCAGATACTTTTAATTGATTTGTTGCACAAATTCTACTATCAATTGTCATGCTTTTTTTTTCACCACGACACTCACTAACAGATTTCTAAGAATTTTTGGAGAGTTGATCCTATACCGCAGTTTCTCAGTGCACAGTCCTGGGATCAGGTCACTGTACAGTGTGGAAGAACATGGTCTTGGGGATAGGATGCTGTTGGAACTCTGTATATAAACTGAGCTTCCTCAGTGTGCTCATATTAAAAATGGGGGAAAAATGCATCTGTCAATGTTAGAACTGAAATGTATATACAAATGGACTACAGTTCAAGATAGAAACTTAAAAATGTTAGCTCCTGCCAGGCACAGGGGTGCACATCTATAATTCCAGAGACTTAGAAGGCTCATACAGAAGGATCAGAAGTTCAAGGCCAACCTGGGCAACTTAGCAAGATCCTGTCTCAAAATAAAACACAAGAGACTGGGAATTCAACTTAGTGATAGAACCAGCCACCCACCCAGTCCCCAGTCATCCCCACCCCCACACACAAGTTAGTTCCTCTTCTCTTTCCTTGTCAGTAGGAAGGTTTGTTGCTGTGCTATGACAATCATATTATTTCACACTTATAAACCAGAAGTCTTAAATTAGACTGTACCTGTTTATTGTTGTGTGTGCCTTAACATTATATTAGAACCAAATCATAGTTTTAGACAGAGGTTCTAAAATATTCAAATAAATAATAAAAGTAACTCCATCCAGTAACTAAATTAATTTGGCTACACGGATATGAGTTTTACAGCTGCCTTATTTTTATTGTATTGTTTTGAGGTACTGAGGATTAAAGTCAGGGGCACTCTACCACTGAGCTACATCTCAGCCATGTTTATTTTTTTATTGTTTTGCCGTGCTGGGGATTGAACTCAGGGGCATTCTACCTCCGAGCTCTACCCCCAGCCCTACTTTTTATTCTTTATTTTGAAACAGGGTCTCACTAAGTTGCGGAGTGCCTCACTAGGTAGCTGAGTTTGGCCGTGAACCCCGATCCTCCGGTCTCAGGTCTCAGCCTCCCAAATGCTGGGATTACAAGCATACACCACCACGCCTGGCTCCCATTTTTATTTTTTATTTTGAGACAGGGTCTTCTTAAGTTGCCTAGGCTGGCCTTGAACTTGTGATCTTCTTGCCTTTGCCTTCAGGGTAGCTGGGTTTATGGGCATACATCAATGTGCTGCTTATCTTAGTGTGTCTTTTAAAAGAAGTGCCACTCAAAATTAAATTATCTGTAGGACCCATCTGTCTAATTCTGTCCTTAAATTTTTTCAGACCAGATGACTTCTCATGATCTCATGATCTGTAACTTTGGGAGCAAAAATGACTTACCTGGGGATGTAGCAGGGGTATATTTTTTAAAATAAAAAGCAGGTGTCTGACCATTTGTGTTTTTCTGTAGAGATCTAGGTGAGGGTGCAGGTTGGTCTCTCCAGCTCCAGGACAGGTCTCTTTCACTCCTTTGTTGTCTAATGTTCGACATAAGCAGATGTCACCTCACTCTACACTCGTCCACTCCCGTCCTGCTGTACACATGCCTTTTCTGCAAATTACTGCGAGCCCGTGTTGGAGGAAGACTGTAGTTTGGGGAGGGGTGCTTCCTGGTGTGGTGGGTTTGTGCTGTAGACTGGCCTCACTCCTGAGAGTCTTCCTCCTTGACCCAAGCCAGGGTCCTCTTTGTCAAGTGTAGTGGCATTTGCCCTCCTCCTTACATACGCACACACACACATGCACACACTTGTTCTCTCTTGTTCACACAGAACTGTCACTCCAACTGAAATAAAGCCCAAGGTCGTGGTCTAGAAGGTCCTGTGTGATCTGGTCTCAGCCAATATGACTGCATCTCCCTCTTCTCCTTGCACCCCTCCCGAAACTTAGTTTTCACAGCCTGAATCGCTGTCTTAAATTGCGTGTTCTTTGTTAGTCTTCTACCCTTATTCCTGTCTCCCAACCAGGACGTGCGTCTTTGAATGCCTCTGTTCCCTCAGCACCAGATCAGTGTGTTGGCTCATGGGAGAGGGGTGCTGGCAGCCTGGCTCCGTGGCCTAGCCCAGTGGGTCCACATTCTCACACCGGTGTAGATTGTGGATTTCTTAGAAGACCAACACTATTTTACTATGAACACAGTAACCAAAATGCCAGACTTGTTGAAAAAGAGAACATGAGAAATATTCGACACCATCTGGGTTGAGGTTTAGGAAGTAGAGAGAAGTAGAAGAAGTAGGTCTGTACAGTGTGTAGGGGCCAAGTGGGAGCAGTAGAAAGGGGCCAGCACAGAGAGCCCTGGACCCTGCCTTCCCCTCGGCTCAGCCCAGCCAGGACTCCTCTTTGTGCAGAGTCCAGATGCAGGCCCAGTCCCAAGCGCTGCTGCCTGCTCCGAGCAAGCAGTGTCCTAGGCTAGCAAGTTACTGCTGTGGGTCTTCTCACAGGGAAGGAAAGCAGAGTGCAGGTGCAGAGGCCGACCAGAGCCCCCGGCACCGGGCACTCACATGCCCTTAAGCCATTGCCTTAGCTGTGTCTGTTACTGGTGTAAAATAAATTTGTGCTCAAAATATTTTTTCAGGTGGAACATTGAGAATCTATGCAGATAGTTTAAAACCAAATATTCCCTACAAGACAATCCTGCTGTCTACTACGGATACCGCAGACTTTGCTGTGGCTGAAGCTTTAGAGAAGTATGGTCTGGAAAAAGAAAACCCTAAGGATTACTGCATTGCCCGGGTACGTACGTAATCAGTAGTTCTTACTAGTGACACTCATGCTAGGACTTCCCGTTAAAGGGAAAGGTATTCTTTAAATCAGTGATACCTAGGTTGATTTCTCTCCACTGTGTAATACAGAATCGATTCACTGAAACCGTGTGTTAGATGTATGTGAAGGAAACAGCAATCTCCCTGGCACTACAGAAGTAACACATGATCCTGTTATAAAGGTGAAAGTAGAGGCAAATGGAAGTAAAGGTAGCTTAAAGCTCTACCAGAGGATAATCACACCACGCCTGGCTAGTACCATTTGTTAAAATGCTTTCTTTTCTAAGGCTTTGGCAACTTTGTAAAAAATCAGCTGATCAAGCCGGGTGTGGTGGCGCACGCTTGTAATCCCAGCATTCGGAAAGCTGAGACCGGAGGATCCGGGTTCAAGGCCAGCCTCAGCTACCTAGTGAGGCAGTCCACAACTTAGCGAGACCCTGCTTCAAAATAAAGAATAAAAAATAGGGCTGGGGGTGTAGCTTGGAAGTAGAATGCCCCTGAGTTCAATCCCCAGTACCGAAAAAAAAAAAAAAAATCAGCTGATCACATGTATGTGTGGTTCAGTTTCTGGACTCTGTTCTGTTCATCTTATGTGACTATCTTTTTGTCAGTAATAAGCTATCTTAATTTCTGTAGATTTGTAGTAAGTCTTAAAATCATGTAAAGTAAATGTCAATTTTGCTTTAAAAGTTACTTTATTCTTGGTTGTGTTAAAGTCTGCTCATCAGTTTCTACCCCAAACTTGCTGGGACTGTGCGTGGGTTTGCCCTAGAGGAGCTTGGAGACTACCGTCCATGTGGTCCCCGGGCTTCCAGCCTGTGGCAGAGGCAGCTCTTTATTCACCCACGTCTTTGAGTTCTCTCAGCAGTATTTCATAGTGTTCAATGTAGAGGTCCTTGTACCACTTTTGTTAGCTGCAGATGGAATTAAATAAAAGACCTTGCTTGAGTTTCATGGCTTTTATCTTTCTTCTAAAAAGCCAAGAAGTTATATTCAGTGGAAAAAGTAGTAGATCCATAATTTTATGAATTAGCCCAATTTTCAGCTGAAAAAATACAACAGGTGTTTTCCTCACATTAAAATGATAATAATGGAACAACAGTTGTTTAAATGCACACAAAGAGAATGAGGTCAGAGCTGATGAGGTCAGAGCTTGTCAGGGAGACTGCAGGTATAGTGCGTGGTCAGACAAAGCCTGCCTCGGGGCCACCAGGGCAAAGCAGGCTAGCGCCTGGGTCCCAGCCCAGGAGAACTGGCGCTTGGAGGCTTCAGTGATGCCAAGACAGCTTTGAAAGCTGGGCTGGAAAGATCATGGGCTGCACGTTTTCACCCCTCTAGATCTCCTTTCTCTTCCTAGCTACATTGTCCTCGACCAGCTAGAGAAAGAATGATGTGGTGTGTATGTGTGTGTGTGTGTGTGTGGGGGTGCTAATTGGGAGGCCTCGAATTTGGAGGTAACAGGCATGCCAGGATGTGTTTTGTCTCTGAAAGGAAAACACTTGGGAGAGAAGACATTCTGGTGCATTTTCTTCCTGGCAGGGAAGTGTGAAGTAGAGTTGTATTCTAATGCTGGACTTGATGAGAAGCTGGTTCAGGAGAAATACGTAGCAAGCATTATTGTACACATGGGAGACATAATTTACTTGTAGAATAATTAAGTCCATGGATCTGGTGGATTTTATAAGTGTTCCTTATACTTAAAATTGGTTAGTAACTACTGTAAAAAGTTGTCTAAGTCAAAATAATGTGAGGAAAGTGGTAGTGTAGATAGAGTCTGCATTATTGAGCCGTTGCCTGATCCTCTTCCAGCTGTGTGGCCTGTTGGGTTAGGAAGAAGGGAGTGGAGGGGGCGGGGATTTAAGCATTGCAAGCGTTGGATCCAGTACCTCGTGTTGCTCAAGTGTTTGCCAAGGGAATGTTTAGTGTATCTCTGATGATAATCAGCTCTCTAAAGTGCATATGATAAAGAACCTTCTAACATTTTTATTCTAACAATTGTGGCCGATTTTTTACTGATAAAAATCAGAAAGTAAATGAACACTGTGATCAAGGTTATAAATTTATCACAGAAGCCTGATTTTTGGGCTTTTACTGATGGCCCCTGTTGGGATTATTGATTTCTTTAGAGGATCTCCTTTAGTTTTGGTTTTTCAACCACTTTTCTTTGGCAAGCTTAGGGAGTATAAATCAAGGGTTGATTATTGTTTTACCCTGAATTAAAATCTGTATCTTCGCAGCCCACCAGCTCAAAAATTGTAGCCCTTTCATAGTCTTCATTCACTTGTTACTTCATCTTTTCAATTAAGTACTCAGTACTTAAGGACTTATTTGTTAGATAATGTGCTGGGATAGGAAAATAGAGTAATAAGCCCTACAAGAACTTAAAATAAAGGAAGACTGAAAGACCAAGAAAGTGAACATAAACAAGGGCTTCTAAGCTGGAGGAGAGGCCAGCAAAGCCTCCTGAAGAATCTGTCCCTGGGCTGCAGGGTGAGTGGTGGCCAGGCAGATATGAAAAGTGGCCGAGGGGTCAGGGAAGCGTGACAGGTGTGGCCTGGTCTCTGGACTCAGCACTTCCGTGCAGCGTGACTCTCGAGGTGCCTGACAGAGAGTGAGGTAACGAAGAGTGAAGGTCCCAGCCCAACGGAGTAAGTGTTTCAGGCCAGGACACTGAATGTCATACACACTAGTGAAGACAGGTTAAGTAGGGCGAGGTGGGTTTTAACCATCCCTTTACAGTGATTTGAAGCACTGTGGTGGAACTGCAGGCTCTACAGAGGAGTAATGCGGCTGGCTTTGAGCCTGGTGATACGGTTGCATGGTCTGTTAAGATGACACTTGCCGTTAACTGCAGGCTGAAACAGTGACTTGGCTTCTCATGATTTCTGTAGCTGCTGTAGTTGATGTTGACACCGAATTAGAGGGAAGAGGGAGGGGAAGCTCTGCAGAGCATGCAGCTCCTTGGGCAGGGCCGCTGGCCTCTTCACTCTCCAGTGCAGGCTCTCTTGGGTGGTTAGGAAAATTGTTGGGCTATATTCGAAACATACAATAAAAAAGCAGTAGCATTACTATTTGAGAGTACGATTAATACAATATCATAAAATAATTCCTTAGAAACACACAATAGACATGTAATGTATCTTAATGATCTACCTAAAATTTAATCATAAACATACTTATCTACCAGAAAAGGAAAACTATGTTTAGAGTTGTGTGATAGGTTCATTAAGAGATCTCATATTGTATGAAACTGATTTGTAACTAGTCGTTTGAACATGGAAAGATGAGTTAGGGACTAGAGAGATTGACATTTGGAAAAAAAGTTATTTATATGTGATTTTTCCATATAAAAATTGTAACAAATAAATAAATACTCAAACTAGTTCTTTTTAGAGGCCAGAAGAATAAAACTTGCCAAGTCATCGGGATAAGGTTTTGTTTGAAACTATTTCTTCATTTTTATTGATATTTTTATTTTTGATGACTAATGAGAATTGTTTATTGTCAGTTTAGTTCTGAAATGACGACTTCTTTCTTTCTTTTTTTGAAACCAGGGCTTCAAATTTGCTCTGAGCTACATCCCTAGTTTTTAAAGATTTATTTTGCGACAATCTCGCTAAGTTGCCCCGATGGGCCTCAAAATTATAATCCTCTTTCTTCAGCCTCCCAAGTTGCTGGGATTATAGTTAATACACCACCACACCTGACTTCATTCACTCAACAACACACATTATTTCTTTTGAATACTTGCTAATTTGCTTTTTGGTATGTTCACTGTTGATTATTTTTGTTAGGTTATGCTTCCTCCTGGAGCCCAGCATTCTGATGAAAGAGGTGCTAAAGAAATTATTCTTGATGACGATGAGTGTCCTTTACAGATCTTCAGGGAATGGCCAAGTGACAAAGGTAAAGGTCACCTCTGCACCACTTACCAATGTCTACCTGATACACCAGCTGCTGCTGCTCATCAGGTGACGCAGGAGATGTGTGAGTGATGGTTTGTGGCGGTTCTCTGCTCTAGTCTCTCACCTCCGCTTAGACTCATTGGGTAACTCCTGGTGGGTGTCCATCTGTAGGTCATGCTTGGCTCTTCTGAGCCTCATGCACTGCCAAGAACACCGCAGGTGAAGCCGGGCTCTCAGCAGTGGAAGCTCACTGTTACCTATTAGCAGTGAGACACTTTCCACACTGATCAGAGGAACTGTGTGGTATTTGGACAAATTTGTTAGGATGGAAAGTACCTTCAACACTAAAGTTTGCCTAGTCATCTGGTCACTTAGATAAAAGTCGAGTATTCCTGATCCAAAATGCTTGGGACCAGAAGTGTTTCAGAATTTGAATTGTTTTAGGCTCTAGAACATGTGCATTTTTATAGTGAAGTATCTTGGAGATGAAACCAAAGTCTAAATACAGAATTGACTTATGTTTCACATGCACCTTACACACATAGGCTGCAAGTAGATCATTTTATGAAATATTTTTAGTGTGCCTATGTTTGCTTGACTCCTGTCACAGGCCAGTTTCCCAGTTGTGACATACTGGTGCTCAGAACATTTTGAAATTTATAGCATTGTGGATTTCAGATTTTTGGATTAGGGATATTCAACTTGTAATACATTCATACTTGGCACTATCTAAACACTTTCCCCTAATTGTTTCAAAGCAATGAAGGTTTAAAGCTGTGTTTTTGGTAAAATACAGTTTTCTAACTTTAAGATTTTTATCTTAAATTAATAGTTGGCCAGTAGAGGGCCTTTGCATGAATAAAGATCATAGAAACTTATTGTATCAATATTGAACATAGACTGGTAGTTTAGAAATAGAAAAAGAAAACAAGACACCCCTCTCAGTAAGCAGATTTCTAGCATCATTAAGGCCCTTGTTTAACATTTCTTTTAGACAGTAGAAGGGTAAACTGTTGAAGAAAAGTTGCTTTGAATTCATTGTTAATTCAGTGGAATTACATAGAAACCAGAGCAACTAGAGTATGTAGTATCTGAGTAGGAGCGTGCTGTGTGTGTGTGCGTTGCGAATACGTCCAGTCATCATAGCGTTATCTACCAAAGTAAGATTCATTTTTTATACTGATGTTAAATTGTTTTCAACTGTATGATGTCCTTGATAGCTTACTGTTAAAGATTATCTTCACAGTGCTTACTGGAGATTTTTTAAGCATATGAAGATACTTATAATTCATACTTTGAGTAAAGTATGAATTGGAAGAGTTGCTCTTCAACAGATATTATTAAATTGCATCTTTCTGATGATGTTTGGGCAGTTTGACTGCCAGTCAGCTGCTATCTACGGCTGTGTGGCTGATGATTTCCAATATTACTGCTCTAGGGATTTTAGTCTTTCAGTTGAAGAGGAGGCCTCCAGACTACATCCCAAAGAAAACAAAGAAACACATGGAAGGGAAGCCGCTGAAGGGGAAGGAGAGAGCTGACGGGTCTGGCTATGGCTCTGCTCTTCCTCCGGAGAAGCTGCCCTATTTAGTAGAGTTGAGCCCAGGTAAGGAGGCTGGCCATACCAGGAAGTGTTTCAAATATACATCCTTAGCTTCGAATGTTGCTCTTTTTAATGCATTTTGTTAACATCTCCTTGCTTTTGGCTGACTGAACATTTTTAGACCATTTATTTTAAAAAATGTTACCTTCATAAGATGACATTGATTTAAAATAAAAAGCAAATTTAAGGTCATAGCGGACATGTATTCATGCATAAAACATGAACAAAAATGAATATTAAATAAAATTTAAAGTAATGTGGGGAGTGGTTTAAGAAAATTTTAACGATCCCTTTCCTTTTAAGAAAACTTTCCAAAATAACTTTAATATAAGAGTTAATCTGCTATAAACAACTAAATGAAGTTTACATCTCCAAGGGTAGATTTACTAGAAACGCACTGTCATCTGTGTGTGTGTGCATGTGTGATCATACTGTTTTTTTCTAATGCATGTAGTGACAAAAGGAGTATCTTCAAACTTAATAGTGCATCAAGAAATCCCTCTTAGTAAGTAGAAGGCTGTTTGATTTTTAAATAACAGACTCAATTATTTTCATATAGGTCCTCTAAATACATTGTTTACTGAATTCTCATAAGCTAAAGCTCTTTATTTCCAGGGTTGGTTTACTTTTTATCAGCTGATGATTATAATTAACTAAAAATTAGATGCGATGTCTGTAGTCCAGCAGTCTTATGAGACAGCTGGCTATGTTGATACCAGGTAGAATGGGATGTCTTTCAGTAGATGGCTGTAGGTAGTAGTTTTTACACTTCCTTGTGTTTGAGGCTCTTTCTCCTTGTCTGGCCATGCTTGAGGACTGTATTGGTGCTGTCTGTCCCTTGGGTGGTCTTTTCACTACAGTTAGGAAGCGTGCCTCAGGATTGCTTTGTTTCTGTAAAGTGTGGCAGAGTCTTCATGCTTGCTTACCTGAGGGAAGGAACCGCAACAGTGATACAGCCATTTGTTTTTAGCCTGAATTTGTTTAGGATCTTTGGATATTGGGTCTGTCTAATTTTGCATTAAATGCTAGAAACTAATGCTTATTTTCTCCAAATTTAAATCTTCGAACATTGAAAAGTATTTGCCCTCACAGCTAATGATAAATAGCAGCCAACATAATAATTTTCAGATAAATAGTGGGAAGTTGGTTTTGGTGAATAACGGAAAGGCTGAGCATTCATTCATTCATTCACTAGACAAATATATTTTAAACACTTACTGGGGGGTCAGGTACTGTTCCGGGCCATAGAGATAGAGCAGCAGCAAAACAAATTAACCCCCAACCTCATGTTCTAGTTAGAATCTCTGTTTTGCTACCTTTTTGTATGTGTAGTCTCTCAGATAATCAAGTCCATGGAGGTTTTCTGTGGGTGTGGGAAGATGACAGCCTGTCCTTCCACAGGACTTCTGTGGCGCTGTTCATCACGTCTGGCAGCAGCAGTGTCCGTGCTTGTGAAGGCACTGGCCAGCCCCTGCTAGTTGGTCCACGCTTACTGAGCCCCTGCAGGGGCAAAGCAGTGTGCGACACGCTGGCCAGCAAGATGATGGTTACGCTGGGAGGGTCACAGCTCCACAGCGACCACGCTCTGCTCTCAGGGCTCCACTCTGCTCCTTGCTGCCCTGAAGGCCGGCCTCCGTGCTGGGCCTCCATGCTGGGCCATGGTTGGTCGTTACTGTGCCATGTCACCATGTCTCTATAGGTTTCATACTACCCATGGTTCACAGTCAGCATGCTGAGTGCAGTTGATCTGTTGTCCATTTATGAGCAAAGACTGTCCACGCACCCTGATTTTCTGTGAACCGAGTACACTTCAGGGTTGAGGTCTGCACGGGTGGCCAGGAGCATGTGTTTACACTGCTGCTGCAGGAGTGGGAGCCATGCCCTTGTTCTTGGGTGGGGTCTGAACGTGCTCTCTAGACAGCAGAGGTCAGCCGTGTGGGCGACGGCCCCCTTCACTCACTGTTGCTTTCCTGCTGCCTGCCCACTCACCGCCGTCCTGCCCTCCCTAACAGCCTCACTGCTTCCTAAGCATCTCCTGGGGCACTCCTGTAGCTTTGTCCACCCAGCTCTGGAAGCTGGCGGATAAAAGGTACCTTTCTTCCTTTGACACATGTCTCACTGAAGCTCACCTCTGCCTCTCTTTCCTCCTTCCCTCTCCTGCGTGCTCTGCATGGTCTCTGTCCTGCTGACACCGCCTTCACCTGGGTCCTGGCATGTGTCTCAGCCCCAGGGAGAAGGAGTCACTTTGCCTACCACAGCTACCACACTTACGAAGGTAATGCTATGCTTCCTACTACTTTGTCAACGGGGCACTAACAACCTCACGGGCAAAATCGTGTTGACTGTGCAGATGTTGCGTGTGTAAGAAATTTAATGTCCTGTCGTGTTATTCATTCTTCTGAAGTATCCCATGTGCAGGATTTGTTTGGCTGACTCGAAGCTAGTTTGGCTGCTCTTATTCTCCCAGGTTTACCCTGGAGCAGCTGCAGGCAGAGCACAATTGCTGTAGAATTGTAGGCAGAAACAAGGGTGTCCTTAGGCTCCGCTCACGCCGGTCCATTTGCTCTTCACACTTGGAGAGTCTGAGGAGCATCCCTCATCTGCAAAGTGGAAACTTTCTGAGTGCTGACAGGACACCACACGTGGAAACGTCTCCACCTGGCCTCAGAACATGAGCGGACAGGTTGAGGCATAAGTGAAGCTTGTGTTAGACTTGGGGTCCATCTCCAAGACGTCTTACGTGGGTATAAGTAGCCCTAGTTGAAAACACTTGGAGAGCCTCCGGGGCCCCGTCATTGTGCTCGGGGGTGCTGACTTAGCATTCTGGAGCAGTGCTGTGTCTGTGGCGCGCTGCTTAGAGAGTTGTCTCTGCTTGTAAGAGGCCAACATTGGAAGCGTTTGTTTAGGGAGCAGTTAAG
Source organism: Graphiurus murinus (assembly GCA_004027655.1). NCBI lineage: Eukaryota > Metazoa > Chordata > Mammalia > Rodentia > Gliridae > Graphiurus > Graphiurus murinus. The sequence goes on from PVLC010015902.1 coordinate 15,212, forward strand.
ATGACCCGCTGCTGTCACCAGGACCCTCGGACTGCCCCCCAGCTCCTGCAGTCTGCGCAGGCTGCACCTCTGGCTTTCTGTTGCAGCCAGCTGGTGCGGGGAGGCCATGGACCAGCGGCTTGGATTCTCCCGCTCGTTTCTCAGTCTGGTCTCGGGGAGGAAGGAATATGGCAGCTCTCCCAGCTCCAGCAGCAGCAGGCCTTTTAGAAGCACTCGCCTTCCAGAAGAACGTGATAAGGACTTTTCCTCATCCTCCAGCAGACATGTCTTTGATGGCCTTTTTTTTTTTTTTTTTAATTTTTTGTGGTACTGAGGATTGGAGCCAGGAGCATTCTACCTCTGAGCTACACCCCCAGTCCTTTTTTTTAAACATATATATATTTTGAACGGGGTCTTGCTACATTGCTGAGACTGGCCTGGAACCTAGGCTCCTCCTGTCACAGCCTCCCGAGTACTTGGAATTACAGGCATGCGCCACCACACTCTGATTCATGTTTTTATATTTTTAACTTTATATTGAAACAATTGCTCTTGTTTGCCACACGATTGCTTATTTTCTTCTTTTGCTTTGTAATTTATTTGTGCAGTTTCTGTGTAACTATATTGCATTCTTTGGTTTTCTTCAGTTTTTAGTATAATTATTTTCTCTTTAACACATTGCTTATTGACTACATACTGTGGAGCACAGTGTGAGTGCTGAGGGCCAGGTAAAGTCCAGCCACAAAGGGGCTGGAAGATGAGGACGGCAAGCCAATAGGAGTACGTGGTCCTGGTGCTGAGAGGAAGTAGGCGAGGCGCTCTGGAGACACAAGAGGAGTACCTTTTCAGAGCTGCCCAGAGCATTTAACATTGAAAAGAAACAAGATGGGGAACATCCCAGGAGGGGAAGGCACTGCCCATGTCCAGCAAAAGCCTTGGCTGATTTTCAGGTCTTGCTGGGATCAGGACTTTGTAAGAACTGTTAGAGTTGAAAATAAAGATTCCAGTATCATGGGAAGCAAGAGGAACGAAGAATCAATGTTTAGAGTACGTGTTAGGCATTGGTACCTCTGAAATAAATACCTCAGTCTCATCTTGGTTTCATCCACGTCTCAGATTCCTGAAATATTTCAGAAATAGACAATTTTGTCATTAGAATGTTGCTTTGTATACTCGAATACCAGTTCTAATAGAACTTACATATCCATGTGTCTGCTCTGAGAGTTCAAACAGGCCACAGCTGAGAATTGAGGGGTCTGGAGCCCTGGGCCGGCCCAGGCCCTCTAGAACATCTGACTTTAGAATCTCTCATAGCGTACATTCCTGATTCCAGAGACTTGGGAGTTTAAGAAGTGGCTCCGAAGGTTTCTCAGGTCAGGGAGACTCAGCCACCTTTCAAGGGAACCTTGCTTGGTGTCTTTACATCGCTAGACTGGATTGGAGGACTGTGGTGTTAATGGTGAAGTCTGAAATCGCATCGTGGTCCTGGGGTTCTGTGAGGCACGCTTTCCCATGTGTTCACTCTGTCCAGGAAAGTCTGGTGGACGCCCACTCACGCTAGGGTGCACTGGCTGAACAGTGAGGGGCACGTCTGCACCAGCAGGCAGATGCCTTGCAGTGCTGCCCCTTCCTTCCCTGGCGCCCCCGTCCCAGAGCGTGAACCAGAGCGTGAACGAGGAGTTCTGGTGGTGCAGAGAAGTCCACAAGCCCGGTCTCTTTCTGCCCTCTACCGCAGTTGTGTTCTGGAGAGCTGCACGTTACCGGCAGTCCTCTTTAATGATGGACATCAGAGTCACTTGGGGGATTGTTCAGAAGAACGAACCTGGGTTTCACCCCTAGGATTTTGACCCAGGAAGACTGGGTGCGCTGCAGAGGTTGCACGTTAAGAAACCTCCCCCAGCCTTTCGGCTGCGTCCCACCAGCTGCAGCGCACCACTTGCTACAAGGACTTGGCACGCTTGTCCTATGAAGGCTCAGCCGACTGAAGTAAGGGCCCCACGTCTTCAGTGATCTTCAGGCTGCCAGTTTGATTACAGCCTAGGACCACTAGCAAATACCCAGTGCATCGTGGGAGAGAAAATGTTGGAATTGATGATAGGCTTAGCACTGGGTTAAACAGAAGCTGATGTGCTTATTTCTGTCAAGTTTCTGTTTCCAGTTTGTTAAACTGCTGTAAGTTGAAGTTCTGTGAAAGAAATGCTGAAAAGAGCTGTAGTACCATTTTTTATAACTCTTTTGTTTCAAATAACAAGAACTAATGGAGCTCTCTTCCTTCTCTCCTCTCAGATGGCTCTGACTCCAGAGACAAGCCAAAGCTTTACCGCCTTCAATTAAGTGTGACTGAAGTTGGGACCGAAAGGTTCGATGACAACTCTATCCAGGTGCGCAGCTGCGCTGCAGCTCTAAGCTCCTGCTGGAGTTCCTCCCCGTCAGCAAGCAGTGAGCACCAGTGGGGAGCTGCCGCAAGGGCGGGGCCACGGGCAGACCTTGCATTTAACTCTGAGTGGCTCATCCCTGGGACTCACTTTCTGTGCTGGGCTGGGGAAAGAGCAGAGTGCCTGTTCTGTCGCAGCTCCACCTCCAGAAACAGGATGGTGATAACAGCGGATAGGTCTGTTTTGGAATGACAGAGATGCGTGTGCAGTCTCTGTCCTTGGGTCTGCCACGCAGCAGTAGGCCTTCAATAACTACTAGCTCAGTGGAGTTCTTAAGTGCCTGAGTAAAACGGAACTTAACAGTCTTTAAGACGTGAGGCCAGGGTTTGTCATGCCTTGAACTCAGCCAAATCTCTCTGGTTCTTATTTCTCAGTTGTAAATGATAGTTTTTCATTTACTTCTGGTTCCTTCTTAGCACAGCAGTGAAACAGAGAAGGGATTTTCAAAAATAATGACCTCTATAGATTTGTCCATTAGTTACCTACTAAATGTTTAAGATGTTTGTGTGCTTTTGGGGGTCTCTTATGGTGCTGGGAATTAAACCTAGGGCCTTGAGCATGCTAGGCAAGTGGTCTGCCACCGCGCTACACCCACAGGCCTGATCATATGCTTTTCAATGCAAAGTTACAACGTGCCTTAAGTTACTAGTTGCTGAAAATAGATATCTGAGTGTGTGTGTGTGTTGCTGTGGATGGAATCCAGGGGCATTCTACCTCCAAGCCGCACCCCTACCCTATTTATTTATTTAGGAAACAGGGTTCTGAGAGCCTTGCTAAATTGCTGAGGCTGGCTTTGAACCTGTGATCCTCCTGTCTCAGCCTCCTAAGTACAGGGATTATAGGCATGTGCCACCACTCTTGGCTCTGAGAATTTTGACACTTTTTTGACAGTATTTAATATTTTATGCGATTGGGGGGGAATCCACTTAAGAAAGCACCAAAAATCCAGCGCTCCTGGGATTACATTTATCATAAAAGGAGAACTTGAGGTTTTAAAATTCTTCTTTTATATACTGTGCACTTGACAGTGGGAGTGCCATCAGTTTTCTTGTGTTTCCAGTTGTTTGGACCAGGAATTCAGCCTCATCACTGTGACCTCACCAACATGGATGGCGTGGTCACTGTGACTCCCAGGAGTGTGGATGCCGAGACCTACGTGGACGGCCAGCGCATCTCTGAGACTGCCATGCTGCAGAGTGGCGTGAAAGTGCAGTTTGGGGCCTCGCACGTGTTCAAGTTTGTGGACCCCAGCCAGGACCACGCCCTGGCCAAGAGACCTGCGGAGGGGGGCCTGATGGTCAAGGGCCCGAGGCATAAAGCCGGGTGAGTGTGGCACATCTACCCTGAGGGTTTTACAGTGTTTGGTCCGTACTTCAAGTCATTTACATCCAATTACTTGGTCTTTTATTTTTTGTTTTGGTTCAGTTTTGAAAAAATTAAAGTAGATTTGTGATTTTGGTTTTCATTCTTGTTAATTTGAGTTGGTTTTAGAGGGAAAAAAAAAGATTCTGATTTTATCTTGATATGGAAAGTTCTGAATGGCTCTTAAATTATTTAGACCTAAACCTTTTTTTTTTTTTTTTTTTTTTAACCAGTACACTAAAACAATATCTGTTTCTTTGTGGAAAATCAAGACATTCTATGTAATTATTCTTTGTGACTGAAATGTTTACAGTTTTCTACTCAAGTGTTTGGGGTTTTTTTCCCCTACTAAGGATAATAAAAACACACCAAGGTTTCTTGAGGAATAGGTTAGCTCCACCTAGTGCTTTTCTGAGGATTTGCAATGTGGCTATTACTGGGAAATTTTAGGAAGTATGCTTTCTGATAATTGCAATTTTGAAATCATTAATTACTGAGCTATTTTATTATCTACTCTGCAGGTTGATAAGTACTGATCTTGGAAAAGTAGCTGCAATAGCTCTTCCCTCATGCTTTTTTAAACTCCTGTAAAGCCCATCCAAGCGTGAGCGTTCTGCCAAGGAGCACAGGCGTAGACCTGCGTGCGGCGTGCTCTCCGTGCTGCCTTGCCCACTACTTCCCATGACATACCTTTGGTTACCCACCCAGAGCTTATGCTTCGGGCCAGGTGTTTCTATTTTGAGTTGGTATTTCTCCAAAGTGATCACTTAGTAGATTATCACACATACTCATTTAGGCTGTGGGACACTTGTGAAGTTGATGGGCTGTGTGAGGTCTTTTCCCAGCCTCTCATCTTCAGCTACAAGTTCCAGCAAATAACCATATTCTTAGATCCAAAGAAAACCAGGTGGTGCCTTCACTTTCTCCTTCCCAGGAGAAGTCATTTTTCCCTAGCACTTTGTTTCATCGTAAAATCAGCGTGCATCTCCATCCATCTTTCCATTTGGTGTCCTGGCCTTTAAGTATTCCTTTCTTAAGGTTCTCTTTCATTTGTTGGCCGTTCCTCCACTTCCTGTCCCTGGTGGTAGCCTCTCAGAGGCTCGTTAGCAGAGTCAGGCTCGGATGCGTCAGTGCTTTCTGTTTGAGTTGTCAGCTTTCCTCAGCCTGTGTCTCCCTGCAGCATCAGGCGCGTTCACAGGTGAGGCATGCCTGGTCGCCCGACCTCTGGATCGCTGCTCCGCTCCTCACGTCTGCCAGAGAGGCTGCTGCAGGAATCGTTTTCTTCTGATGCATCGCGTATCATGTTCCAGTAGTACCTAGAGCCTCTTGTTTCCAGTTGCATTTTATTTCTGCACTTTAACCTATTTTTAATAATTTCATTGCTGCATTATAACTATGCAACATGTGAGATTCTAAGTGACACACTTGTATACACATACACCTCTTGGTGTGTTTCCCTCTGGGCCCCCTGCCCCGCTTCTCCCTCCTCATTCGTGTTAGGGAGATTGGCAGTGATCCCTTCATGCACGAATACAGCACCACTTAATAGGTTTCCCTCCTCGAGCCTCCCTGTTCACAGTCTCTCCTTCCCCCAGTTCTTGTCCACCACTCTCCTGGACTCTCCTCTCTTATCTGAAGTCCTCTTATTCCCTATTTTCTCTCAAGTTTCCACATATGAGAGAAAACATATGACCTTTGACTTTCCGAGACTGGCTGGTCTCACGCAGCGTAATGCTCTCGAGCCCCGTCCATCCTCCTGCAAAGGACACACGTGGTTCTTTTTACGGCTCCCTCTGTCTGCTCGCTGAGCGCAGCTGGTAGGACGGTCCCTGTCCCAGGCTTGCCCAGCGCCTCACTTCCGCTTGGGGTACTTTTCTGTATGTGAGACAGTCGAGCTCCCTTTACACTTCTGCAGTATAGTTTCTACTTTGGAAGCCTGCAGACTTTTAAAAAAATTATATTTTTTTTTTCTGGAAAAACTGGTGAAAACTGCTTAGTGGTTGCATATACTATTTATAAATTGGAAATAACTTTCTGTAAATATTAATTTTGTTCTAATGTCAAACTATCATGAAAATTTTTGAGTTAATAGTGCACATGTCAGGGTCCGCCTTCAGGTCCTTGCTGGTGGTGACCAGCAGGTAACAAAGTTTGGTACTGAGGCTCAGTCTAGGGGTATTAAGGGCTGTCCATGAAACACTGACTCATTATTTATGCCTCCAGTCTCCATCCATTGAACACCCGCGTCATGTGTTGTTACTGTGCTGATGAGGGAGATGGCATAGTTTTTTAATGTCAGAGTCGTACAAAGTCACTTTGGACTTGTTCACATGTCCAGAATACAGGAGGGAAGGCCCTAGGTTAAAGCTTAAAAAGAGGTGGCTATAGAGAAAAAATTAAAGAGCTTTGCATGGTGTTATAAACTTGTTATTCTTGGTTAATTATAAATAGAACCAAGAATGCATTGGTTCTATTCATGTACTGTCCATTAGAGGAAGTCAGGCTTGGCAGTGTGTGGCTTTGATGGGTGGTAACACAGGTGATCTCTTTCATTTCTTGTATCCAATGTCAGAACAAATAACTGAACTGAGTCTCTCCTCATAATGGATAAGCCAGCAAAGCATTTCTACATTTTTGTGAACATCTTGGTGATAGATGAGTATTTAGTTAAGAAAAACTTGGTGATATATAAAGTTGTATGCAGAAAGTTCATGATTGTTTACCATTTAGTAAAACTTTTACTCTTTAAAAGTCACTATTTAAAACATTGTATTATTTTGAATTACAAGATAATTTTTTTTTTTTTTTTTGTACTGGGATTGAACCCAGGAGCATTCTACCTCTATGCTATACCCTTAGCCCTTTTTATTTTTTTATTTTGAAACACTTTCTTGCTAGGTTGCTCAGGCTGGCCTTGAACCTGCAATCCTCTTGTCTTGGCCTCTCAAGTACTGGGATACAGGTGTGTGCCACTACGCCCGGCTGATTTATTTTCTTAATGATGAGAGGAATTTGTACCTGTTTTTCTTTTCTTTCTTTCTTTTTGTGGTACTGGGGATTGAACCCAGGGGCATTCTACCTCTGAGCTACACCTCCAGTCCTATTTTTATTCTTTATTTTTGAAACAGGGTCTCACTAAGTTTCAGAGAGCCTCACAAAGTAGCTGAAGCTGGCCAAGAACCCAGATCCACCTGTCTCAGCCTCCCAAGTACTGGGATTAGAAGCGTGCGCCACCACATCCGACTTGTACCTGTTTTTCTTTTTTTTTTTTTTTTGCGGTACTGGAGTTTGAACTCAGGGACATTCTACCTCCGAGCTATACCCCCAGCCCTGTTTTTTATTCTTTATTTTGAAACCGAGTCTCACTAAGTTGCGGAGTGCCTCAGCGAACCTGGATCCTCTAGTCTCAGCCTCCCGAATGCTGGGATTACAAGCGTGTGCCACCACGCCCGGCTGTACCTGTTTTTCTTTCTTTCTTTCTTTCTTTTTTTTTTGTGGTACTGGGGATTGAACTCAGGGGTATACCTCTGAGCTATACCCCCAGTCCTATTTTTTATTCTTTACTTTGAAACAGGGTCTCACTAAGTTGAGGAGTGCCTCACTAGGTAGCTGAGGCTGGCTGCGAACCCGGATCTACCTGTCTCAGCCTCCCCAATGCTGGGATTACAAGTGTGCGCCACAGCGCCCGGCTGTACCTGTTTTTCTAATTAGAAAAATTGTTTGAACTTCTATATCACTTCCTATGCTCATCCTATGGATTAAGCTTAAATTAGAGTTTCAGGTGCCAAGGTGCTTTGAAATTGGACCATATATCAAATACTACAACAAAAGAGTTCTCTTTTTTTTTTAATTATCTTGTAGAGCAATCCAGGAAATTTAACCATTGATTCATCCTTGTTGCCTCCAGGTGGTTTTCGGGTTCTTTTTTTCCCCTGCAGTTGAGACCAGTGGATTGAATTCCCCCGTCTTTGTGCCAAAGAATGTAGCTTTCCTCCAGCTTTTTACTCTTCAAAATGACATTTTGTTTTACTGTTGAGTCAGCATTTCGAGATACTTAAAAATTGTTTAAACTAGGACAGCTCTTGATTAGATTGACACCAGAGCTTTCCTTTTCTTTCCTGTAGCCCCCTAGTGAGAGCCACGTGCTAAAGAACCTTTAGCGGGATCTCCAACAGGAGGAGGCTGCTCATCCTGGGAGGGCACCTTCCCCTTGGCTCTGCCTGCAAGAAGGGCCATGAGCCTTAGTATCTGTGCCTCCCGTCATTTGCCTGCCATTTGCAGCATCGGTAGACTTACGTAATGGACTCTTGTCCATTCAGTTCCTTGTTATTAAAGTATAGTTTTTAAAAAAATGTCGTCCTCGGAGTGTTCAGTATACACCAGTAAGAAAAATTCATACACTTACTGTAGTTTTCTTATTCTGTAAATTTATGTGCTTAATATAAAGCAGTTTCTTGGCTCTATTGAACATTGGGATATTTAGCTAACTGCCTTCTGAATTATTAAGAAGAGACTCTACCCTTTCAATTAAAAGTTAATTCTGTGTCTCTTTTTATCCCAACAGGACTGTCCAGGAAACCACCTTTGATCTGGGGGGCGATGTTCACAGCGGGACAGCGTTGCCGACCAGCAGGGTAGGTGGTGACGTGTTTGTGGCCTGCTCGGCCCGGTGGTTAGATGCCCATGATATCCTTGTAGAGACAGATTTCATGTGGCCCTTCTCAAGGGTGTCCTGCTCTGCTGTTTTCTGACAGTGATGTGTAATAGAAAGTTAGCAGACCACTCCTTTTCCTCGTGGCTGGGATATCTTGCTTTCTTTGCCAAGCGGAGCATGCGTGTGTGCTAGGCTTCTCGTGTGTGTAACTAGCCTCCTGGGTCAGATTGCGCCTCAAGAACACCCTGCTCTTGCCAACCCTCCGTGTAGATGCTAGATCCTGTCTGTCTGTTGGGCTCCTCAGACACCGCCCTTCCCTAGTTACCCCTAGTTCTTGCGAGTCAGTTCATTTCTTCCCTCATTTTGGTGACCTGTTGCTAGGTAACGAATCACTCCCAAACCCAGTCGTTTTCATTTGCTCCCAGTTGCGTCGTGTAGCTGCGTTCAGCCGGGAGGCTAGTGGGGCCAGATACGCCAGGTCACCCCAGCCTGCCTCCGTGATGTGACGTCGCAGGCGCTCTCCATGGGTCCTTGCACCCCGTGGAGGCAGCCATTCGAGTGGCGGTCCCCAAACCCTCCAGTGCGGGCCTCCGACAGGCCAGGCGCAGGGCTGGAACAGCGTCAGCTCCTGTGCCTTCCGCAGTGAGGCAGATCGCAGGCTCGCAGGTTCAGGGGAGGAGCACCAGGCGAGATGGGATTCTTTGGAGGCCACGGCGCAGTGCGGTCCGGGCTGTTCTCATTAGCATCACATGTTACAGGTCTGCTGGCTTAAGCCCTTACCACATGCCTCTAGCGACCGACTCTGCTTTCCTCCTGCTGGCAGTGCAAGTTCGTGAGGAGGCGTCCGTGGTGGCGGTCTGTGCTCCTGACCCCGTGTTCTGCACTCTGCTCCCTCTGGCTCCTGCCCCGCAGGGGTTGTGTCTGTCCTCCTGATGGACGAGGGCAGACTTGCTTTCTGTGTCCTACCTGTCTGGCAGTGTTCAGCCATGTGCTTTCCTCTGGCTTCTAAGAGTCTCCCCTGCCTCCTGCTGCTTCCTCCTGGGTCTGCTTCTAACCTGTATGCATGGCTTCTGAAGTTTGAACGCTGTGGTGTCGGCACAGGGCCCATCTCTTTGCTTATGTATGTTCCCTCGGTGACTGTGCCTGCTGCCTGAGTTGATGCCATCTGATGTCCCTTGTCCCCTGACACGTGCCCTCGCCCTGGCCTCTACACTGGACTCTCCAGAGGCTTGCTCGGCATGTCCACTTGGGTGTCTTACCTACTCACACCTCACGTAGCTAAAACAGGACTAGATTTTCTTTCACAGACTTCTTTCTTTCCCTGACCCATCTCCATCTTGGTAAGTGCTATCACCTTCCACACAGCATTGCCCAGTACAAGTCTGTCCTGGGTAGCCCTCGAGCCCTGCCCTTCGCCAGCCTCCTCAGGAGGCCTGCCCCGCTCTGGGTCTCTGCCTCTGAGGCCACAGCCGTTTGCTTTGCTGGTTGAGGTGCAGTCCTCATTGAAAAGTGCCCTGCAGCCTCCAGAGCAGCAGCCCTCTTGTGTTCTACCCCTCTGCTGACCTCACGTTTGTTTGTTTGTTTATTTATTTATGCTGAGGATTGAACCCCGGGGGTATTTTTTCCTCTGAGCTACACCCCCAGCTGTATTTTTCTTTTCTTTGGAAACAGGGAGAGTCTTGCTAGGTTAGCTGAGAGCCTTGCTAAGTTGCTGAGGCTGCCTTTGAACCTAAGATCCTCCTGTCTTAGCCTCCCAAGGACTGGGATTACAGGCATGTGCCACCATGCCTGACTTGACCTTGCATTTTAAAGTGGTGCTCTGCTTCTGAAGCCCCTGGTGGGCTTCCCAGCCTAGAGCCGACAGTCCAACCCTGGCTTCCCAGCTCCTCGGCACCTGACCTGCTTTCTTCCCGTGTCCTCCGTTCAGCTTCTGCTCTGCCGCAGCTCGGGCCCCACTGGCTTTCCGCTCCTGCTCTCAGTTGTGCGGCTCCTTTTGCACTGGTGTGCTTGGTCTTTGTTTCCACGGACGAGCCCCTCTTGTCTGAGCCATTCTTTCTGAAGAGGTCATCCTTGATGGTCCAGCCACTGCTCCAAGGAAGTTCTCGTGCAGCCATATTAGCATGTGAGCCTGTCCTGTTGCTGATTGACTGGACACAGGGATCATGCTTCTGCTGTCATTGCTGTGCCTCTGGGAGGGCTTAGAAAAGCACAGCAGCAGCAAGTGCCTCCCGCATGGGCAAGGAAGGCGAAGCACGCTGCTGCTCGTGAAGCCGTACAGTCAGGTAGAATCCTTGGTAGATAGGAGGAAAAACAAAACGGAAGCCATTCATCAACATTCGTAGCTGACCCTAGTCAACATCCTTGTACCCTTTCCTAAGCTGTGTGTGTGTATTCACTGACGCATGTCAACACAGTTGGACAGATTTCTCTTCACACATACACCCCATTTTGTCCTACTTCCTTCAGCAGTTATTTTGTGAGCATTTTATTGTGTTTTTAAGTCATTCAAAATCAAACTTTGATAATATGCACATAAATATACCAGACTTTTTTGGTCCAGTGTCATTTGTAGCAATTTTTTGTAGTCTAAATATTGTTCTCATTGACTGACCAAGCAGCTTTGTTTCTATGAATGCGTGTTAGGGGGGTGATGACTGTGCACAGATGCGCACACGTATGTATATGTGTGTGTATATATATGTGTATATGTGTGTATACTTGTAAGCCCAGTTGTCATAGCAATGTTCATATACTGATGAACATTTAAAACAGTGTAATAAGCAGTAGCTTAATGGGCTCTCATGAATAGATAACAAACTGTTCCATAGCAGATATAATTTTGTAGTATAAAAATAAGTAATGTAAGATGTTCATGACAAAGAATATGTTACGAAATCCCATTCGTAGAAAATACAAAAAGCTGAAAAAATACACTAAGTCTCTGGGTAGTAAGATAAAGATAATTTGTATTTACTTTTCAGCAGACATGTAATAACAAATCTTACATGAAATTTTTGCTACAAAGAATTTCGTAATATTAATAATTATTAATAAACACTTTAATTTTTAATATGTTTTGATGGTTTTATCACCTTTTTTGTCTGCCTTAAAAATAACTAGGAATGTATACTGCTTAGAAGTACTTAAAGATACTGTACTGGGTTACTACATATGTACTTTTTCTTTGTATTAAGGTCGAAAAACCCATTTCTTTACTAATTTATTAAATATTAAGTCACAATGGAAACTTCTAAATCTGTTCTTAAGACCAATAAGTAAACAAAAGACTCCAATTTTTCATACAGTACATAGCCTCTCAGCTCTTCTCCTAACTGTAAAATAGCTATTGGGATTAAAGTCACTGTTGTTTTTGCCTTTGAAGAATCATTGTGTATGTACCACTTTGGTTTGCCTGCTAACCCCTAGCTCTTTGAACAAGAAAGTGGCTGTGTGTTTCGCGTTGCTCTTCCGCGCCTTGTCTCCTGGGCGCCTCTGGGGGCTGGGCGTCCTGGGCGTTGCTGAGCTCCTGTGTGGCTGGGCCCTCCCCTCCCCCCGGTCAGCTCTGCATCGGATGTCTGTGTGGTGCTCTAACACACTGTGGTTCTCCTGGCACAGAGCACCACTAGACTGGACAGCGACAGGGTGTCCTCCAGCTCCAGCACGGCTGAACGAGGCATGGTGAAGCCCATGGTGCGCCTGGATCAGCAGCAGGACTACCGAAGGCAAGAGAGCAGGTAGGGCGTGTTCTGTGTTTAATTGTGGAAGGAGGGAAAGCATTCCTTGCGGGGCTTTGGGCAAAGATGATAGAAGTTATAGAGGTTCTGCTGACATTTTTAGAAAGTTTTCGTTATTTTTAAGAGTATTTCCTTTCCATGTTACTGAACTAAAAAAAAAAGAGAGAGAGAGAGAGAGAGAGAGAGAGAGAGAGAGAGAGAGAGAGAGAGAAGTGTGGTCAGTAGTTGCACCCTTCACTTAGATCCCACGGTGCTCCTGGGCTGACATGAGGCACCTGGAGACGGTGTAGGTCTTTCAAATGGCTTCTTAACAGTGTGTGAAGAAGGAGTCTATGAGATCTTAAAAAGAGTCACTTCACCCAATTCCAGGAGAATGTCTTACACGTTTAAAAATGCAGAGAGCCCACAGTGCCTCTGAAGCCGTTTGTAAGCATTGTAGAGTGCCCTGTCACCACACTTGCTCTGCTGTGGTGTCTCCCTGGTGACACAAGTGCTGGAAGATGGACTGTTTTTGGTTCTGGCTAGTTGTTTAGGGCAGAGGTCTTAAGATTTTGAATGTGTCACCTAGTAAGTTGAAATTCTAAGTCCTGTGACTTCTATACCATTTACATGTTAATAGGAAGCATGCTATGGAACAGCAGGCGGTGAGTTCCTAATGCTGTTTGGCAGCAGTGTCGCCCTGAGCACCTCTGCTCTTGAACCCCAGGTGGACTCAGACAGACCTGGGGGAAAGCTGTGTGACCTCTGCGGTGCTCCAGGTGGCCCAGGCGGGAGACTTGCCCAAAGTCCCCTCCATAGGGGCGGCAGCCATAGGCCTGGGGAGGCCGTTGTTAATTTCCCATCCTCCAGCAGAGGTCACTGTGCATCGTACGATGGGAACATCCTGAGTAGATGAATCAGGGAATCCAGGTTTTTGTTTTTATTGTGAATTTTTGGCTGTTCTACAATATTTTTGTTGGCTATGTGAATTTTATTAGATGTCATAAAAGTGTTTTGCTTTCTGTATTTGTACTCATTTTTGGTAGCATAGAGTAACTTGTCAAGAATGGTAAATTGGTATTATAAAGAGTGTTTCCATGTATTTGTAAAGGAAATGAGAGGTATGCATCATAGTTCTTAGCTCAGATTTGAATGAGTATATAAATTCAGATGGGGAAGGGAAAGATTGCTTAGGATATATAAACTTAATAAATATGGTGAGTCTGTAGTATGTTCATATGGTATCAAAATAGCCAGATGATAGCTAATTATATATCAGAAATTAATTTTTATAAAACTATATTTTAATTAAAAATTTCCAAGGCATGATTAGCTTGCAAAGACTAAAGGGTTTGTTTGAAGTGTAAACACCTTACTTTGTTGATACTGAGACAAGATGAAAATAGATGGACCTCTCTCCTCATTCCTAACCCGTTCTCACTGTCTCCACTTACACAGCTTTGGAATAAGCAGTACTTAATCAGTGAGGTAATAAAACTGGAATCACTTTGATAATACACTATTTAAAATACTGGGTGTGGCGGTGTATGCATGTAATCCCAGGACTTGGGAGGCTGAGACAGGAGGACTGCAGGTCTGAGGTCCACATGCAGTAACTTAAGAGACCCCATTTCAAAATAATAAATATAATAGGGTTGGGGGTATAGCTCAGCAGCTGAATGCCCCTGGGTTCAATCTTAATTACAGCAAAATCAATAAGTACTAATTTTAGTCAAAAATATCTTTTTCAGTGATGGGAGTAACTTATTTTGTCATTGATGACTTTTTTCTCTTTTTCCAATCACAATTTAAACATATTTTTACCAAATTTGTTAAAAATGAAACAAACCATAAAAATTTATCCAGGATCATTTTATGGGATATTAAAGTGAAAATAAGTGCCTACCTGTAATTTTTGGTATCTGCAAATATAGCAGTATAATAGATTTTAAAATAAATAAGCATTAAATTAAATTGTTTATAAGAACATCTTTGTTTTTCTGAATGGTTGTGTTAAATCCAAATCATTAAATTGTGGACTGGAAGATAAACTTTGAAGCATAATTAGGCAAAAGCACTTTCAGTGATTATGATAGTCTCTGCTCACGCGTTCTTTTTCTTTGCTCATTTTGTGATGCTTGGAGGAGATGAGACTGGAGGAGAGAGGACTGTTTGCTGTGGAAAGAGTTCTTTTGGCTAGCCAGTGTGTAGACGGTAGACATCAGCCCTGAGCTCCTCCTAGCAATTCCAGCTGCTGACCTCTGCAGCTCACTGCCAGCTGTGGGAGGCGGGTCACTGTCATGTCCGGCCACTCTGTGAGGAAGGCTCATTTGAGAGCTTACTGACCTCAGCTTGCTTTAAGTCAGTATTTAGCTTATGGGTGTTTTCCTCCCCATTTATAAGTCATTTATAATCCCCGTCATTCAGTTTTCATTTACGTTTGCAGGAAGGCAGAACACATGTTCCTTGGCTTTTGCTGTCAGGTTTTTGTGTTTCAAAGATAAAATACTTGAGAATTATTTCTGATCAACTTTGTTAAAATTTATTTAAAATTGTAAATACAGTGAAATGTTAAGGAAGCGAATCACTTGGTATATGTTTGGCATTTGGTAAATATTATACTTACAATATAGCTAGTGGCAAACTAAGAGTATGCACTGTGAGAAGTACAAATAAATTAAGAGGGGGAGATCTGAACTGGATTCCTAGTTACATATCTTACACATTGTAGAAAGTCTGTGCTTAGCCATGGCTTTCCAGTGTGTTTTGGCCATTGTTACAGCACAGGGTGTTTTTCACCCTGATAGGTACATACATGGCACTTGCACACCAGCATAACTGGAAAAGGATTTTTGCCAAGTAGTACTCACCCTGTGCCTTACTGTTGGGTGGGACCCACTTTTTGAAGAACCTTCTCGCAGAAGTAGAAATGTCCCTTAGCCTTTGAATTAATTTGATCCTGAAGACATGTAAATATTAACACAATTCTAGTTCTTAGAAATGTTTCAAATGGTAGTTTCTCTTTATATTTTTGAAAGTTCCTTATTTGTATAGCATTAGGCTAAATAGTGGAAAGGATACCTAGAATTTTTGTGACTTGAAGAAAAAAATGAGTAGACTGCCTTTTTCTAAGGTATGTATCACTGAGCACTGAGGATAGTACTGAATGGCTGAAAGAAACCTTGGGGGTCATCTTGTCTAGCACCCTGTCAGTAAAGAAAGGAGCTGGAAGTGATGCCCAACTCCGTGGAGACGCTTTCTTCTGTGTATTAAGGACTCAGTTTCTAGCTCACTGTAGATTAGCCTTTCTTGGTGTGTCTCAGTAGTGTTACCTGAGCCCTGGCTGTAGCAGGTGCAGGACAGCCCGATCCCTGTCCCAGACACGAAGTGCTCATTAATAATCCAATCATGCGTTAGATCTGCTCTCGGGATAGAAGTCTATACTTCAAGGAACTGACCTCCTGTGGGGAGTCTCCCTGATAAGATCGCTCCCAGTTCATTCATCGAAATGCTTGAATAGGTCACCTGTGAGGCAAGGGCTGCACTGTCCATTCGTTCACCTTTGAAAACCTCTGTGGGAGACTTAAAAGGTAGCTGCAAAAGTCTGTATAGACGGTCAGGTTGTCAGTGATGTTGTTAGCCCTGTGACCTCATTTGAAGCCATGTTAACTTTCTTCCTTTAGAACTCAGGATGCTGCTGGGCCTGAACTGATACTACCTGCAAGCATTGAATTCAGGGAAAGTTGTGAGTCATTGCAGTTTCATTGCTAGTGAATTATTTTCTTGTTCCAGTTTTCTCTGTATGATTTTCATACATATTTTTCGTTTTCTAACATCTTACAGCTGAAGATTCATTCCTCTCTGCCATTATAAATTATACTAACAGCTCTACGGTCCACTTCAAGCTGTCGCCTACATATGTGTTATACATGGCATGTCGGCATGTGCTGTCCAGCCAGCACAGACCTGACATCAGCCCTGCGGAGCGCACGCACAAGGTCATCGCCGTGGTCAACAAGATGGTGAGCATGATGGAAGGGGTCATTCAGGTAAGCTCCGGCCGGGGAGCCAGCTGGGCCTGTGACTGCAGTTCCCTGTTAGATCAGTGGGGCTAGCGCTTCAGCACCTTGGTGTTTGAATCTATCCTGAGGGGTTTTTCCTTGAAATAATAGTTGTATAAAGAGTATAGAAAGTGAATGCTTTAAAAAATTGAGAGAGAATGAACTTTTCTCTATTTCTTTCCTGTAAACTTTAGAATAAATGAAGATAAGTCGTATGTGATAATGAGCCATGAGAAAGACCCTTAAAATTGTCATAGTAGTTGTGAGACAGTGTTGGTACTGTTGTGGATTTTCTTAGAATTTTTCTTAAATGACTTATTGATGAAATTCACATAACGTAGAATTAACTTGCGTTTAGTGCATAACACTGTTGTACAACCACCACCTCCAAAACACTTCCATCACGCCAAAGTAAAATCTACTCTCCCTTCCCAATCCCTAGCAGCCACCTTCTTAGAGTATTTGCATTGTTATAGAAGGCACTTGCTGCCAGGTGTGGTGGTGCCCACTTGTAATTCTAGTTCTTGGGAGGCTGAGATAGGAGCATCACAGGTTCGAGGACAGCCTCAGCAAGTAGTGAGACTCTCATCAACCTAGCAAGACCCTATTTCAAAATAAAAATAAAATAAGGCTGAGGATGTGGCTTGGAGGTAGAATGCCCCTGGGTTCAATCCCCAGCACCACACCAAAAAAAAAAAAAAAAAAAAAAGGCACTTGCTTCTTTCTGCTGAGTTCACTATGATGTCAGTAGTCATATCTATTCTTTTGACAGCACATACATATATAAGAATGATGTTCATCATGATGAATTTCTCACTAAGATTAAATTCTTTCATAAACCTCTGGAAAATTTCAGGAAATAGTGGTATTCTCTTGGTAGGCAGATCTTGATTTACAATTGGAGAAATTGTCATAGCAGTTTTTCATATTTGTAGATAATTTGAAGATTTAATCTTTAAAGTCCTTGCAAGTAAATTTACAGACTTTAAAAAAGTTTTCTAACTTAGTCGTCAGTGCTCTTACTCAGGTATAAGGCTCTACCAATATAATATTAAGTAATACGGTTAGATGGTTTGGTTGTGTTTCTCCTGCCAAGATCATTTGGGGGCAACTAATGATCACAATTGTTTTAAAAGCCATAATTTTTCAAATTTTTTTTTTTTCACATTTGAATGATTAGCATATGAGTTTGGTGGGGGTTTTATCCTTTTACTCAAGTTAGGAACTAGATAAAAAGGAAGGTTTTATTTAGATACCTTTGTGTTACTCTGGTATCATTTTATAAACAAGCATGAGTGTCCTTTTCAGTTGTCATTCAGAGCCATTGTCTGTCTCCTGTCACGTTTGGACTTGTAAAGCCATCCGAGGCTGTGAAACGCCTACCACATATTACCCTGGGAGATGTGTTCTTGCTGGGGCCTGCTAATCAGGGCAGTCACCGCCGTCAAGACAAGTCATTGAAACTTCAGGGTCAGGGTTAATATGCAGTTGGAGGAATCTTAAAGTAGTGGAAGAGAACTACATCAGTGACTAAATCATAGTTAAAAAACAAATAATTTATTCCCTTTAATATATAGTATAAACTTTTTCTGCATTTTAAGTTTCTCAGCCTTTACTTTGTTTCTACCCGTGTTTCGTGTCTCTTTCATTCTTGTTAGTTAACTCAGGGAATGCACACTCGACTTCACATAGAAAGCACACAGTACCATTAAAAGAGCTTAGAAATCCTTCCTTTTGCACATCTCCAAAGAGATCTGTGTGTCCATGTGTGTTTTATTGTGGCAACATCTTTATAAGTAAAATTAATTTACTTGCCAGTGTTAAGAGCGTAGCCCTAATCCTTTATGTCATATGCTTCCAAAGGCGTTTCAGAATCAATTAGGTAAAAATGTAATTTAGGAATAGAATAACTAAATGTTGTACCTTCATGTTGTACCTTCATTTTAGTGTTTTGATTTTTTTTTTTTTTTAACTATCGTGATTGTTTACAAGTTTCTTTCTCTCGTTCTGCTTGATTTCCCCTCGTCTGTTTTTCTCCAGGAGGTAGACCAGGTTGATCAGGTAGGACATACTGCTGGGAGCTGGTCCTAGCTGTGTTGGCTTAGCTGAGTTTCTCATGCTGCTTCCATGTCAAATACGGTACTATAGCACCTGACTGAACAGTTCATAACACTCATTCAGCAGCTGAAACATGCAGTACTAAAATCCTTTTTGACTGTGCAACTTTTATCAGCATTTCATAATTTCTGCTTAATGCACTTCAGTGTGGACATGAAATGACAAAGTTCTGTTTCTTCTTCTTATCATTTATCCTTGGTTCCTATTCTTTGGATCTCATCTGAGGTTGCCTGGCCTGCACATGTGGTCGGGAGAGGACACGATAGATCAGTACTTGATACTGAGTTGCATGGTGTCCACGCCAGTAACTACAAGTATCAGGGTGGCTGTGGGTAACCATGGATACATGTTTGTATACTACACAGATTACCAGATAATGCACAATCTACAATTTGGTGTCATATTATTTGGTATCTCCATTTTTCTGTAGATTCTGTAAATTGTAGCTAATTGGACCCATGTGTCTTATGTACCTGAATCGTAAGAAACAGGTGCAGTGGTTTTTGCTTCCCATTGCTCTGTATGCACCCAAATTTCTTTGCAAGTATCTGGTATCTGTGGTAAATATCTGGGTGAAAGTGGGAAGGTACTGGTCTATCTTCAGCTTTTCAGGAGCATTTCTGGTTACCTTTACGATCTTTGTCCTGTGGGGCTCATGGAAATGTGTTCTGTCCACAGAAACAGAAGAACATTGCAGGGGCTCTTGCCTTCTGGATGGCAAATGCATCTGAGCTTCTCAACTTCATCAAGCAGGACCGAGACCTGAGCCGGATCACGCTCGATGCTCAAGATGTCTTAGCACACCTGGTTCAGATGGCTTTTAAGTAAGGAACATGTGTTTGAAGATGATACTGTTCTGTAAGGAATCCATTCATGTTTTCTTGTTCAGTTTTCAAAATTAATTTTAAAATTTTTATTTGCCTTAATTGAAGATGATTATCAAGAAGCATAAGTATAATTAAGAATATTGAATTCAGTGAGCATGTTTCAAGAATCCCAAGAGTAAAACTCTTGTTTTTTAAATGTAAAATGGGTTGTCCACGTGTGACGACATGCCTGACAGTAGCCGTGTGTCCTGCTGAGGTTGTTGCAATTGTTCACGTACTTGCAGATACTTGGTTCACTGTCTTCAGTCAGAACTTAACAATTACATGCCAGCCTTCCTGGATGATCCTGAAGAGGACAGCCTCCAGAGACCGAAAATAGGTTAGGGGATGTTTTGTTTCCTCTCTCCCCTCCCTTCCTTTACATTTAACTTCACCTAAATGGTTAATATATGTAATGGGGGTATCTTTAAAACAGATGTCTTATTGAAGTGGGCAGTCTTTAAAATAATAATGTCTAACTCCCATCTGTCTTATGTATGAATATGTTGTGCTGGTTATGCCTTTTTAAACAAGTCTTCGAGTGACTTCTCTGTGAAGTGTGGTTGGTCAGAGGGACATTGGTATTTTAAAGTGATTCAGCAGCAGCCGACACCGGAGCTGCCGTTGTCTAGATTGGGTGTGACCCGGGAGCTTGGGTGACACCTGGCCCCTTCTTTCCACCACGTCCCGGCAGATGATGTGCTGCATACGCTCACGGGAGCCATGTCCTTGCTGCGGCGCTGCAGAGTCAACGCGGCGCTGACCATCCAGCTGTTCTCCCAGCTGTTCCACTTCATCAACATGTGGCTGTTCAACAGACTGGTGACTCACTCCGACTCAGGGCTGTGCTCCCACTACTGGGGAGCGATCATCCGCCAGCAGCTGGGGCACATTGAAGCCTGGGCGGAGAAGCAGGGCCTGGAGCTGGCAGCCGACTGCCACTTGAGCAGGATCGTGCAGGTGTGTGGGAACTCCCCTCACGGTAACGTACTGGACGGTGGGCCACAACTCGAGGGCTCCCCACATACAGGTGGGAGATGTGGGCGTGCTAGGACCTGGACTGGCTCCCAAAGCACTGCAGACGAGCGACTTAGCAGCAGGCCAGAAGGTGAATGAGGGCTGCGAGGGCAGTCTGCTCCAGCTTCCTTCCTCCTCGGCCCTGGTGCTCTGTGGTCCCTCTCGCCTTCACCTCCATGCAGCGTTTGTCTGTGCCAGTGTCTGCTTTGTATAAGGACACCAGTCCTCCCAGACCTGCTGACCTCGTTTTAACTTGATTACCTCTGTAAAGACCACGTTGAAATGAGGCCTGCCGGGCGTGGTGGCACACACTTGTAATCCCAGTACTTGGGAGGCTGAGACAGGAGGATCGAAGGTTCAAGGACAGCCTCAGCTACTTAGTGATGCCCTCTGCAATTTAGATTCTATTTCAAAATAAAGAATAAAAATAGGACTGGGGGTGTAGCTCAGAAGTAGAATGCCCCTGGGTTCAATCCCCAGTACTGCAAAAAAATAAAAAAATAAAAAGAAAAAAAATGAGGTCACTCTCTGAGGTACTGGGGGTTATACCTCCAACATACAAATTTTGATGCAATGCAGTTCAACCTTTAAGAGGTGGGTAACCAGTAGAATATAAATATCCTTAAAGGATCCTTTCTATTGAGATCAGTAAGGCATATTTCAGAAAACTCCATACCTGAAAGATAAATTCCAATTTAAAAGTACACAATAATTAACTCTTGAGAATGCAAGTCACATCATATCCTAATGTCTTAACTGCTCAGAAAGATTTTTTTTTCTTTCTTTTTTTTTTTTTTTTTTTTTTTTTTGCGGCACTGGGCATTACACCCCTGGCCCTATTTTATTTTTATTTGGAAACAGGATCTTGCTAGGTTGATGAGAGTCTCACTACTTGCTGAGACCAAGATTGAGACTGTCCTCAAACCTGCAATCCTCCTGTCTCCGCCTCCTAAGTACAGGGACTACAAGTAGCATGCGCCACACACCCAGCTGGAAAGGAATTTTTAT
>PVLC010015903.1:0-36534 GCA_004027655.1 Graphiurus murinus
AGGGGTGTGGCCAGAGTAAAAAGAAAAAAGTCCACCCAGGAGACAGGTGCTAGGGAAACTGAAGTTCTGGCATCCGCACAAGTCACTGGCAGCGGGTGACAGGGGAAGGGAGAGGCGAAAATCAATGGCACAAGGCTCATACATCTGCCTGGGGGCAGTCAGGCCATCCTCTGCCTCCTGACCTGGAGAAGGGGGCTTGGTCTCCCCACTCCACAAGAACCTTCTTCTATCCCTTGTTATTAAAACAAAACCAGAAAAGTTTGGCATGGTGGCACATGCCTGTAATCCCAGTACTCTGGAGGCTGCAATAGGCAGATCGCTGGTTCGATACCAAGCTCAGCAACTTAGTGAGATTCTCAGCAACCTAGTGAAACCATGTTCCAAAACAAACAAACAGTTTAAAAAGGGCTGTGGGTATAACTTAGAAGTACAATGCCTCTGGGTTCAATCCCCACTACCATAAAAACAAAAACCAAACAATGTATTTGTCTTGAATTTCAATTTGTCGTCCCCAGTGTGGCTAGAGTGCACTTTCTAAAACATAAAATCTATTAAGCCTTGGCCTTGTGCAAGGCGCTTTGGTGGCTCCTCATTGTTCTCAAGAGAAAGCTGTAGACCGGTCCCCTCTGTACCTTGTCCAGCCTCCCAGCTGCCTGCACTCTGACCCAACCTCCTCTCTCCTCCTTCAGCCCACAAACTCCAATTAGCCCTTCAGATGCAGGGTAGATGACACTTCCTCCAGGAAGCCTTCCCTTGGTCCAAGCTCAAAGACCTTCACCCTGGTACCAGGCATCTCCCCCTGATATTCTAGATGCCTCCCCATCCTGGCATTTGCCTCATGTAGCTGCCTGGTAGTCCCAGCCAGACTGTGACCTTCACAAAGACAGGGACCCTGTCTACTCAGTCCACGACTGCCCCGAAGCACTGTGGCTGACAGTGTCTGTCCAGCCAGCACATGTTGATTCGCTGAGCTGACTTGTGTGGGGCCTGGAGTAAGGTCTTACAGAATCCAAATCTCAACTCTGTCAAAGGAATTGAAGTCATAAATTGAGAGCTTGGTAGGATGGAATCTGAACTTCCTGCACTCAGGAGCCACACTAAACCCAGGCTGGGGGCGAGGCTGGGGTGGGAGCTTCCAGGCCTCAGGAGACCCTGGTGGAAGTGGAGCGGGCCCTAGATGGCTGTGGGCCGCCCAGGCGTCTCAGGCCCTTGCCCAGCACCTCCGCCCTGCCTTCCAGGAAGGGGCTCCAAAATCTTCAGCTTTTGCCTTGAAATTAGAGGCATCGAAACCTGTAGCTTAAGAGCTTTTGCCACATATAATTATTGACCTGAGACATCAGTCACCTTCAAAAATTCTACACTGACAGAGGGCAAAAGAAAAGCGTCTAGAATATCAAAAGGTAAAGGGTCCAGATTAAAAAGGGAGATGCAAGGGCTTTGCCCAAGTCGCATGCAGCCTTTAATTGACTCCAGTCTCTGCCCAGCACCTCGGACTCCTTTTGTCAGCATGCTGGGAGGCGGGCTGGGCTCCCCTGACAGAGTAACTGGCTGCAGACCCTCTCGGCTGGCTGACTGGCTGGCTGGCTGGCTGGCTGGCTGGCCAGGTTTCCCCAAGAAATCGCCTCTCGCTGCCACTCCGGGTGCCACAAGCAATCAGTGTCTGCATGTGACGGGCTGTTGAGAGAATAGTCTTAGAAGCTGGGCAGGTTTGGAGCAGAGAGGTGGAGGGTGATGGGTCCCCCGCAGAAGTGACAGACTCTAGAAGGCATCTAGAATATCAAAGGGGGAGATGCCTGGTTGGGAGACTGGACAAAGAGTGGGCTGCCAGGCATTTTCATTCAAAAGTTTGTCAGCTGCATAAATTTCATAATCAGTTCATTTCTGTTTAGCAATCTGTGAAGTAGTTCTAAAAACTGATGGATATCTCTGCCCTCCCCCCCTCTCATGTTAGAGCAAAAGCATCCTTTTAAATAATAATGTAAAAAAGGCCTCCTCATCTTATAAAGGCTGCAGAGTTTGGGGTGATTCCTAGTTCAGTACCAATGCAGCTTGGCTCCATTTCCAGTATAAAGAAATCTCAGGCTTCCTTGGAAAGAAATGAAAAAGACAACCAGAGTGATTCCAGCAGAACTCTTTAGAAACCAAAGTCTTGCCTATTCTGCATGGAGAACATAGGCCATGGGGATAGATGTTTCAACATCTTTTTCTGAGCTTCATTAGCATTTTGTTTTGCTGCACAGAAGTCCAAAAACAGCCCAAAGGGCTTTTGAACCACAAACGAGGGCCATGCCCATAACTCCACCAGCACACTGCCTTCCAAAGTTGACAGGAGCTCACCGGCCTCTCTCGGATAGGATGTGGGAGGGCAGTAGGGAGGGCATGCTCTGTATGACCAGCATGTCAAATCCTCTAAGGTCATTTAGGATAAAAACTGGCATCAAAAGGAATGTCAAGCAGAAAAATCTAAATAATTAAAATTAAAAAATCTGTTTAGTGGCCATCATCTCTTCCTCTTTGGATTTTTGTCCCTAGCTTTTTCTTTTCTTCTCTGAATCCCCCACCAACCTGTGAGACTTTGTTGGGCAAGACCCTGCTCTCCTCCGGTTGCTGGGCTGTGCTTATTAAATGGGGATGAATGTCAATGTCACCAGCTCATTAATAATTGATTTCCAACCCTGTCTCTATTTGCAGAGCAGAAGCCACTTACAGAGTCTATTATTCCAACTCTGTGTGTGGGTCACAGGGCCAAAGAGGTTCCACCAGGGGTAACCTTTGTTGACAAAAATCACCATGGCAACGCCACAGATCTCCAGCTTCCACTCAGATGCCCAGGAAGGTGGGGAAGTGCCGAGTCCTACACCGCACTGGGGACTGGATGGAGTTTGCTGAGTGAATAGCCATATGAGCAGCGTTGCTGGCAAAATGGGATTTTTCTGTTTTGATTTCTGATCTTTTTTGAATAGCACTGTCCTTTAACAAATGCTTTTGGAAACCATCATGAAAAGGGGCATTTTTAATTCAAATAATAAAACCCTGTTTTTCTTTCTATTTCCTCAAGCAAAAATAAAACAAAATGAAATAAAATAATGACAAGGTAAATTCACCTCTGGCTGCTTTTAGGTCATTGTAAGTCAACGAAACCTATATAATCCTGGAATAACCAATTGTTTCTTTTCCACCCAACTGAAGGCTACAAGCTTAGACAAGAAGAATTACTGTTTTGCTTTTAACCTCCTATTAATATTTTGTCCTACCAGCTACCCTTCGTCTATCCTTCTACCCCTTTTTTGAAGATTTCCCCCCACCAAATTAATGTTTAACAATGAAATAAAGCCAACAGAGAGTTTGAAAGATCTACACAATTACGGATTGGGTGGGCATGCAGAGTCTTTAAGTGGGAAATCTTTCCCAAATTATGACCTGAGACCTCATAGCTAATTGCATAATTTTCAGCATCTGAAAAAACATAAGCTGAGAAAATGCAAACAGCAATACACTGATGATGAGAGAGAAAAGCCTAGAGTGGGTCCACACACAATTTTTGAAAATAGAGCCACTACACATAGAAAAGAAGCACAATGCTAGAGCTCAGGAAAGAGGTACAACACTAGCACAAAAGAAAGAAAAAAGCCCAAAACCACATGGCTTGAGAGATTATCTGCCCCATGTTTGTCAAGTCGAGGCAGGGCGCTTGATTAAACAAGACCACTGTGGTCAAATATGTTTGAAAAATAGTGTATATTTCATCTATGTTTGGAGATTTTCTAAGGCACAGCTTCCTACTGAAGGCTCTGCTAAGTCTTCTAATAACACAACACATTTAATTTGGTCTCATCCAAAATTGGCCAGATATATGTAATTATAGATTTTTGGAGGAGAGGGGTACTGGGAATTGAACCCATTCTACCGCCAAGCTACACCCCAAGTTCTTTGTTTTGAAACAGGGTCTCCCTAGATTACTGAGAGTCTGACTACATTGATGAGGCTATCCTCGAATCTGGGATCCTCCTGTCTTACCCTCCCAACTACTGAGATTACAGATGTGTGATACCATGCTTGGCTGATTATAGATTTCTTTCTTTCTTTTTTAATTCTTAAGTCAGAGCCATGTAGGTAGTGCACACATGTAATCCCAGTATTTAGGAGGCTGAGACAGGAGGCTTGCAGGTTCAAGGTCAGCCTCAACAACTTAGCAAGGCCTTTAAGCAACTTTGTGAGATCCTGTTTAAAAATAAAAAATATAAAGGGCTGGGGCAGTGCAGCTCAGAGACAGGATACTCCTGGTTCAATTTCCAGTACCCCCCTCAAAAAAAAAAAAAAAAAAAAGAATTATTAGCAAGGCAAGAAGGCTGAGGCTATGACAGGAGGATCACAGGTTTGAAGCCAGCTTCAACAACTTAGCCTTAGTGAGGCCCTCAGCAACTTAGTGAAACCCTATTTCAAACTAAAAAATAAAATAGGGCTGGGGGTATAGCTCATAGGTAGAATGTCCCAGTTTAATCCCCAGTACAAAAAAAAAAAAGTTCCTAGCAGGGCGAGGAGGCTGAGACAAGAAGATCCCAGGTTTGAGGCTACTGTGAAGTAACTTAATGAGACCCTGTTTCAAAATTTAAAAAAATAATAATAAAATGGGCTGGGGATGTAGCTCAGAGGCAGAACATCCCTTGGGTAGATACTCTACTGGAGATGTTCTTAGTACCACAAAAAATTTTTTAAAAAGATTCTTATTGGGGGAATACTTATTAAAATAATAAAGATTATTTGATTATTTGCTGCAAATAATACTGACTTAGCTGTACAATTCCAGTACTTGGGAAGCTGAGAGAGGAAGCTCAAAGTTTGAAGGCCAGCCTCTGTGACTTAGCAAGGTCCTCAGCAACTCAGCAAGATCTTGTTACAAAAAGAGAGAGAAAAAAAAACAAAAAACAAAACAGGGCTGGGGGTGTAGTTCAGAGGCAGAAAGTCCCTAGGTTCAACCCAATCCACAGTACCAATAAACAAACAAACAAGCAAACATAAATAAATAAATATAAAATACTGATTTAATACATCCTGTGAGACATCTTTCCTTCCTTTCTTCTTTCTCTTTCTTTCTTTCTTCTTGTAAATAGTTTATGTCCTATGGAATTTGTATTTCTCAGAATATACTTTGGGAAATGTTGGTCAGGCCTTACAAACAAACCTTATAAATAAAGACAGTGGGGCCCAAAGCTGTCTTGGGGAGTTCTTGGATGGCTGTATCTCCAAGCCAGTGCCTGTGGATTGTACCTTTTCTATGCTTTACCTGAGGTCATTTCCTCCCTGGGTGGTGAGAAAACAGACTTAGACTGAGAACTCTTTAAGCTCACGGTGAGGGTAGGTCAATGCACATTTCTATGTCTTCAAAAATTGTGCTTTTTTTTTTTTGTACTGGAGATTGATTGAACCCAGGGGCATTCTATCTCTGAGCTATACCTCCAGTCCTTTTCAATTTTTTATTTTTGAAAACAGGGTCTTGCTATGTTGCTGAGGCTGACCTCGAACATATGATCTTCCTGTCTTAGCCTCCCAACTACTGGGATCATGCCTGGCTACAGATTGTGCTTTTTAAACAAGAAGACAGAATACAATTGACGAGCTGGGGTGCCCGTTTATCAGGGCAGGCATCCATTAAGCACTCACACCAATTTTTTCAACCCTTACCCGCCGTTCTTGATGATGGCTTGGTAGGGTAGGAATGCTTCAGATTGAGAACTATGGGGCGAGGCTAGTTCTATTTAAGGTTGATCCTTGCTACACTATATGAAGCTTGATGCGGCTGGGAGGTGGAAGGAAGAGTCTACATTCATTTTGGAGAATAGAGTCCAAGAGTTAAGAAAGACTCAGCCACCGACCTGGTCCAGCACCAAGGGGCCTTCCCCTCAAGGGCCCCAACTCCCCCATTTGTAAAATGAAGGAGCTGAACTGGAGTATCCTGAAGGCCCCTCCCAGCTTTAACATTCTTTATCCTGCTCTCCTGGGAGTGACACTCAAAGCTGCTTTCACACAATGACTGTGAATAGCTGCTTTTAAAGTCAAAATCCTCTTCTCTGGGAAAGAAAAGTCTTTGTTCCTTTAAAGAGCAAGGTCAGCTGAGACTGGCACCCCACAGACCAAATGCTTATGCAAAGCTTATGCCATTTCTGGGAGACACCTAGGGCAACCTGGCTCTTCCTTGTTCCCCAGGGAATGCCAGACCCTCCATAACAGCTTCCCTTGTTCCTTTGTTGAGTTTGGCTTCCACTCCCTGAGAAGAGCAGGAGAGGGGTAGATATGCAAGAGTCAACAAATATACATATACACACAAATACACACACACACACACACACACACCAAAGTTTTCTTTGGAAGGGAATTTCAGAAACTCAGATGAGTTAGGTCCAAAGTTCGGGTTCAGCTCAGGTCTTCCTCCTAAACAAAAGTCCTCATTCCTGAAATGCTATCTGAGAAAAAACAATTTCACTCGGGACACCAAGCCGTGAAGTCATCCAGTTTTCAAAGACATC
The DNA here is from genome assembly GCA_004027655.1 of Graphiurus murinus. Classification (NCBI taxonomy): domain Eukaryota; kingdom Metazoa; phylum Chordata; class Mammalia; order Rodentia; family Gliridae; genus Graphiurus; species Graphiurus murinus. The sequence goes on from PVLC010015903.1 coordinate 6,525, forward strand.
AACCTCCCAGATCACCATCTGTTATGCAAGCTACATGCAGTATACAAGGCTGCTGATTTCTTTGGCCAGAACTTCAAATTCCATGCTTTCAAATTTCAGATGGCAAACAACTTACTTTGACAAAGACCTTGAGCCAGCCAAAAACAGTCTGGCTGCCCCCTCTGAGGCCCCAGAAAAACCACAGCTTTGAGGAGAGGCCCTAAAATGTCAAGCCACACCACTGCTGCATCCTACATGACAAAACCCCTAGTGGTGGAGATCCTAGAGGAAAGTCATTAGCTTTTTGTTTAGATAAAAGCTACGGATGGTCATTCCCATTCTGAGTTCTTATTTGCCTTGTGCAGTTGATTATCTCTGGCAAAGAAAGTTTCTGGGACAGTCTGATTCATCATTAGCAGCCTTTACAATCTTCATATTGTCTTCTCCAACATAAAAATTGGCCCTTCCTCAGTAGATACCATCTACAGAATCCCATAAAGGTATCTAAGCAGAATGAGTTGTCTAAAACAAACAAACAAACAAAACCAGATAAGGATTGTCATTAGATTCCAGACAATAATCCAAACGGGAATATTTTTGCCCTGATTATTTTCACAAACGTTGAAAATAGATAAGTCAATGTACTAATGTCCCAGGTCCATGTTATTTGAACCAATTCAGCCCAAAACATACAGTCAAGTGACCAGACTTGAAAGAATCTCAAGGATTTTTGCACATTTTGCCAAACTACCCTTTATCAAGCAATTGCTATATTCTAGGCACAGTGAAAATTGATGATGCATATTATCATTAATCCTCAGTAATTTGGCATAGTTGCTATTTGAAGACCCATTTTAGAATTGAGGAAATTGAGGTTTGTAAAATCAAAGAACTTAATCCATGGTCACATGGTTCATATATGATTACGTCAAGATTTGGACCCACATTTGCAGAGCTTGGTTTCTTCTATATTCTACAGAAGATGTCAGCTCTTATACTTTTCAATATAGCAATAGCAGAGATCACTGTTCCTTTGGCCACTTTAACCCAAATCCTGAGATTATCAAAAGGAGAACATAGCCCAAGATGGTAAGTATATTGTGTGGAGCTTGCTAATCCAGCCAGTTGACCTTGGCTGCTGAGTTACTCCTGGAAGCTCACTAGAAAGAGAGCAAGAGGCACTACGGAAACCAGGCGTGGGGCTGGGGAGTAGTGACATCTAGTATCATATATTTCTTGCCTCTATGGGATCCTAATACCATCAGAACCGAAACTCTTCTTTGTCTCTTTTCTCATGCCTTAAAAATGTAACACATGGCACTGAACTTCCCCCAAGGACTTTCTCTAGGGGCAAAATACCCAACAAGACAAAATAGGAGATGCTACAGATCTCTTTTCATGGAAAAAGGAAGAGGCTCAGAAGTTCCCCAAATTAATTCCCCTTCTGCCCTTTCTCACTGACAGCTGCTCCAGGTCACTTGTGTATCCACAATTTTCTTTACTTCAATTTGATGCACAAGGCTGCCTAAGAGTATCCCAGATATCTCTGCCTGGCACCAAAGGGGATGTTGAAGGACTCCTCCCCTCAGCCTTTGAATGGATGCTACGGTAGCCAATATCTCCTTTTGCTTCCTGTCCACCCAGAATGGCTTCCGGTGGAAGCCTAGTCACTCTCAGATTCTGCCCCTCAGCGAAGGGGATTCCTCTGCAGGGATTCCCTCCTGGGCTCTGCCCCCCTGGGATGGTTGTCTAGCTCCCAAATCTGTTCCAAGCTTCTAAATTTCTTGTTCCTCTGCAAATCCAAGAGTCCCCTTCTCTTGCCCTGCCCTCCCGCCTTCCTGCACCCGCTGTGTTTAATCTGTCCTTCCATCTGTCCCTGAACTCCACCAGACCTCGTCTCTGGGGGAGCAAGGCTGAAACAACAGCCCAGGCTGCGGAGGGGTGTTCTGGAGGGAAGCGGCAGCAAAAGCCTATCCACGCGTAAGCAGTCAAACATCCGAACTTGGAGGGAGAGCTGCAGGGAGACGGGGCTTATATCAGCCAGTGATATCGAGGGCCAGAGCTTAGACTAATAGGAAGAAATAAAAAATGGGAATGCTTCGGCTGGACATCAAGAAAAACATCCTGATGAAAAGAAAAGGCTCCCATGTGGGAGATGTTCTCATAAAGAACAGTGAGCGGCCAGGTCACCGCCTGCTCTGCTGCGCGGCTCCAGCTCCAGCTCCGGCGCAGCAAGCTGGGGGCTGGCCTCTCTCCAGCTTCCCTTCCCTTGGAGAAGCTCCTGGAGGCGGGTCCTGCAGATGATGCAGTGAGCAGTCAACACTACCTGTAAGTCTCTCTCGTGTGAGAACAGAGAAGGCACTTAAGCTAAATGGAGAAGATGGAGTTTGGGCATAGATTCATCCAGACTGTAGGAGTCAGAGAAGTGACAGGGACTAGGACAGCACAAAACACCTCGCTCCTGCTTGTGTTGGCTCCGTTGATTCACTGGATTCTCTCTGGGAACCCTCTTCTTCTGGCTCCTCTTGCATTCTGCTTATTCCTACCTTCAGCTTGCATGTGCTGGCTGCCCCAGGCAACCTCTCCCTGTCTTTGCAGTCTGACCTCTCCCAACTAATTAATTGGCCTCTTCCATGTCCCTTAGTTCAGCAAGGACCTGCCTGGAGCATTTCCTCCATCCCTTGAGGCTGGTTCACAGACTGCCCTCCAGGAGTGAGGTTGGCTGCCCTTGGCCAGGTGCCCAGCCCTTATCCAGGCTGATGTCTGGGTCAGAGCAGCATGGCACTCAGCCGGGATGCCTGGGCTACAGGTGGGGGAGGTCTCTCTCATTTCCTTCCTTCCCAACTTCTGTCCTTCCTTTTTATTTTACTAGTGACTGAACCCAGAGGTTATCTACCTCCAAACTACACCCCCTGCCCTTTTTATTTTTTTTTATTTGAACCAGGGGTTCACTAAGCTGCTGAGGGTCTTGCTAAATTGCTGAGGCTGCCCTCAAACCTGTGATTCTCCTGACTCAGCCTCCCAAGTACTAGAATTATAGGTGTGCCCTAGGCAGGTCTCTTTAGGAAGGGATGTGTTCCTTGGACACCACTAGGCCTGTCTGGGACTCTTTGAAGCAGGTCACTCTCAGTCCTCCCAGCTCCAGCCTCTGCCTTCCACTGGGGCCGTCCTCCCCACAGCTCCATGCCTTCCTGCTCGGCCGCGGTGAGCATTCAGCAGAGGACACAAAAATGGCATCTTCTCCTTCAAGCATGTGGCTCGGGCTGTTGTGCTTATTAGGGGTCAACAACATCCTTTTACTAGTAACTGATGTATAATTTGCCCCCTCCTCCCTAACTCCATCTCCAATTCTATCACTCCAGGCTTTGCTCTGTGAGGACAATCCTTCCCACCTGGCATGTCCCCACTCCCCCACCTCTTGTGAATGGTGGGGGGGACAGTCCTTCTAGGATGTGTCCCCTGGGGCATTATTTGTTTTACCTTCCCTTGCCAAAGTCATTTAACACAAATCCGAATTCTAAATTGTTTGCCAGGCCGGGCGTGGTGGCGCACGCTTGTAATCCCAGCATTCGGGAGGCTGAGACCGGAGGATCCGGGTTCGCGGCCAGCCTCAGCTACTTAGTGAGGCACTCCACAACTTAGTGAGACCCGGTTTCAAAATAAAGAATAAAAAAATAGGACTGGGGGTGTAGCTCGGAGGTAGAACGCCCCTGAGCTCAATCCCTAGTACCACAAAAAAAAAAAAAAAGAAAAAAAAATAAATTGTTTGCCAGTTCCTTACTTGGTGCTCCTTGGATTCCTTAAAGAATCCAGCAATAATAGGAAACAGCTGAAATCCAGGAAGTACTTCCGAGACCCTCACTGAGGGAAGTGAGAATGGTACGACAGTCACATCACTGCTCACGACACACACATCATTACAGTCACACAAAGGGATGGTGCCACAGTCACATCACCCACACAACACACATCATCACAGTCACAGACACCGAGTCAGACACTCAGCAGAGGCTGTTACCTGTTCACAGCCTCAAAGGACTCTGTGCACCGGGACTCCTTATTATCCCGATCAAAGGGACCAAGAGGTGCATGTCAGAAAGCTCAAACCCCCTGCCTGAGGTCTTGCGATGAGTGTCAGCCATGAGCTCAGACATCCCTCTCAGTCTCTAGTAAAGTACGTACACTCGGGCATCCCTGTCACGTTCTTGCCATGTAATATGTAGTAAGTAACTCCTGCTTTTCTCACCTATTGAACTGCACCTTCAACTGTATCATCACTTAGCATTTTTCTGGCCAGGTAAGGACTTTTGCCAGAGGACTTCTCTCCCATCACCATGTCCTGTTGCTTCCCTCTTTCAAGCAGCTCTGCAGACCAGGGCCTGCTGCCCCTCCTCACTGCCACAGTGGTCGCATCTGTCTCCTGGATGCCAGCATCACCATCCACATCCACACTCTAAAGGCAACCAGACGGCTCCATCTCGGAGGCAGGTCCGATGACGTGACCCCACTAGGTAGGGATGAGGACAGGGTAGTGAGGAGCCGCAGAAGTGTGGGAGGTGTGGGCCGCTGTGCGTGGGGCCAGGTGGGAACACACAGGATCTGGTTCAGGGGTGGCAGGGACATGTCAGCCCTTGCAATGGGGAGGCCTGTGCATCTACGCTTAGGAGTGGGATTCCCAGGTGACTGTTCCCATGGGTAACGGTCTGTGCCAGGAACTTTCCCTCTCTTGCTCTCCATTAGCTCAGAGAGCTTCTGCATGTGTCACACAGAACATAAACAGTGCTTAGAAACTGCAGGAACTCAGATGGGGAGAAGGAGTCAAAAGCATCAGCCTAGGCTGGCAGGCTGTGCTCAGACCTGCTGGGCCATCAGGCTGGGCCCCTGCCAGGGTGGTAGGAAGCCCAGGATCCACCCCGTGCTTCAGAGCATAGCTGTGTGGACAGCTGGGAGCCCTGGCTGCTGCTGCAGGAACCCGAAGGGCAGGGGAGTCAGAGAACCTCACTGCTCAGGAGCCATGAGTCCCACCACCCTGCTCTGGTGTCTTCTGAGCACACACAGGGGAAAGTAGTTATCTGAAAAGTGAACAGATGGCTAGAAAGTGGAGCTGGAAGTGAGGACCAGTAACCAGGAGCCAGAGAACACCCCCACTGTCCGTGCAGGCAAGGGGTAAAGAGGGGAAGGGGCTTCAGCTCGGGGAGGGGGATCTGGACACCTGCTCCATTGTTAATACCATGACAACCAGAATCAGGGTAGCAGCAGCTACCAGACACCTTACGGGCACCTCCAGACCCCCTGCTCCTTCTCACACCAGGCTGGTCCCCACCCTGAGGCCTTGGCCTCACCTGCCATCTCCTCCCCCACTCTACACACTAAACCATTTCCCAGTGGGACCTGCCTTGGTCACCCGATGGCCTGCCCCCTGCTCACCTGCAGCCCTTCCTCTGGGACACTCATGTCATCCTTATTTATCATCCTTATTGTCTGTTGCCTCTGCAGGAATCTGCATCCCACTGGGCAGGGATTTCAGTCTGTGCTGTTCACCGCTATGTCCTGGTGGCCAGATCGTCCCAGCCCAGCCCACTGAAGCTGTTTAACTGACATTTGTCAAATGAATCTTCCTTAACCATGACGACGGCACTAATCAAGCCTGTGCATTGTGGCATTCTCCATTTCACAGATGAAGGAACTGAGTTTGAGCAAGGATGGAGGGCAGCCTAAGCCCACGCAGCCAGTGAGCAGCGAGGGAGGAAGATGTGCAGCGCCGTCCTGCCTCCTGCGCCCAACTCTGCTATTTCCAGCTTAAGTGAAATGAGGCGTTTAGGCTCGAGGGTTGTTTTGATTTATTTCCAAGGCCCTCTCCTGTGGTCTGGAACTCAGTTCAAGTCTATAGTCGTTTCCTCACAGGAGCGGGAGTCACAGGTGGTTGGGGGCACTTTCTTTGGAATAGAGTTTGAATCCTGTTTTTACCACTCAGCTCTGGGGCCTCGGGATACTTCTCAACATCTCTGCATCTCCATTTCTTAGCTGGCTGCAAGCTAAGGACAGCAACAGTGCATCTGTACGGTGGCATTAAGGAGATGGGGGGGGGGCTGTAAGGGTGCTTACACCTGAATTTCAGCTGCTGTGACCATGTTTGTCGTGCTGAGGCCTGAGCTCACCTGCCGCCCGGCTTCTGTTCAGTCCACAGCCCCTGCATCTCCCAAGTGGGGATGTACCCAGGTTCCAAGATTTCAGCTCTGAGAGGCAGGGCAGGGCCCAGCGGCTTTGTTTGCAGCCGAGCAAATGTTCCCGGAGCCTTGTTTTTTGTTCTGTTGCTGGGCCATTTGTTTTTATAGCTTATCGCTCCTGCAGGGGGTTGGGGGGAGGGAGGCTTTGAAAGGCTGCCTTTGCTCCAATGGATGTTTCCGGTTCATCTCCATCAAGCCGCATTTAATGAAAACCAGTTTAAGGTCTTCTCTCTCATAAAATGTCTCACTGTTGCTCTGGCAGCTCCTCTTCAGAAATAATGAAGATGAACGCTCTCTCCTCCGTGGCGCACATAGCCCCGGCCGGCTGCTGGAGAACTCAGCTCTGTCTCTGGGAAGGGTCGGAGACCAGGGGAAGACAAGAGACAGCACAGACTCTTCTAGAGAGGAGGAATGGAGGCTCAGGAATCCCGAAGGCTGCAGCCCTGGGCGGTAGGGCTTGAGTTCCTCGTCCCCTCTCAAGGAGGCAAATGAAAGAACTTGTTGTTGAAGGAGGCTCTGTAAGGCCCTCAACAAACACTTGAGGTACAGCGAAGGAAAGCACTGACCTGAGGCCCCACAGCACAGCCGGGTTCGTTGGGGTAAGCTGGGAAGAGAAGCAACTGCTGGGGTCTGTACCCAGAGGTCCCTCTGGAGCACCTCCGAGACAGGCTGGGGACCTTCCTCAGGCTCCCAGGCCAGGGTGGGAGAAGCGGATTGGCCTGCTGTGGGAGCTGGGGAGGCTCCAGCATCAGGAGGCCTCCTCTGAATCCTAAACTCCAGGACTTTGCAGCAGGTGTCTGCATGCCAGCACCTCAGTCCTGCAGGGAGAGCCATGTCCCTGCAAACAGGACTGGTGAAACGTCCCACACAGCGCGGTGTTCGAAAGGGACCTAGAGCCCTTCTCCTGGAGATAACTATTTTTTCTCCCTTCAGATTATGTTTGTGATGATAAATCATTTCAGCATTACTCTACTAATTGATTGTTCTGTCAATTGCTGTGGAAGATTCAAAGAGTTAAATGCAACCGACTAACGGGTTCTTTGCAGATGGACATAGAGTTTTCTCTAAACATGTCTACACAGCCACCTAATTTGCCTGTCACTCCATCTGCCACACTTGCTCTCATTGAAGCCTTTCTCTTTGTGGCTGGAAAACCAGGGCAGAAGAGAAATGGCTACACAGATGCCTTTGCCACAAACCTGACATTTGTGTGCCAGAAAGGAAGTGATATGGGGCCCCGCTGGGAGTGGACAGGGGCAGAACTGAGCAAGACAGCAACCAAGACCTCTCACCTCTCCAGCTCTGCCACTCAAAAGCTCTGTGTCCTTTGATAGGTTGCTTGACCTCTCTGGAACTCAGCTTTCCCCCTTCCAAACAAGGGTGTTGGCTTAGGTTATGGGTCTCAATTATGCATCATTTACTTGGGCACCAGCAAAGGAGAGAAAGCGAGAGTTCTTGCACCAACTAAAGGGACAGCCACTTCTCCCATGAGCCAGTGTTTTTTATGAAGATCTTCAGTATCAAATTTCTCTGTTTCTTAAGATAAATTTAAAAAAACAGGATTTTTATATAAACTACCAACTTCTTCAATCTTGGCAACAAAATCAGATATTTATGACTCTGCATGCAGGTCAAATAAAATGTATTTGTTGACATCTACAGCAGCACCAGTTTTAAAACTCCATGCTCCATACCTACTTATTACAGAAAAGCAGAGCCTGTGTTAAACAGAGAAGAGAGTTTGCTGTAAGGAGTCCGGATTCACCCTGACTCCAAGAACCTATCACCTCCAGAGCCTGGTCTCTCCATCTCTGGGGACTCGGTGCCTATCCTATGATTCTACAAATAGGGGAGGATGAAATGAGGTCCTTTTGCAAAAGGACTCCACAGAGGACAGAGTACCCATGGCCTGATTATTCTCATTACCTAGAAATCCATGTCTTCACCACCAGGGACCCCAAGGCCTAACCCTGGACCACCGAGGCCGGCTGTCTCCACACTCCCGAAGCAAAAGGCCCGAGACGATATGGGAAACAGACTCCAGCGTGCACCGCCTTACCTCTCCCCCCTCAACCCTGCCCCGTGCTTTTGTAAGTTTTCAAAGCCTTTCCATACTTACGAGCTCTGATATTGCTAAACTCACAGCTTTCCTAAAAGACTGTTAGATCAGCTATTATTACATTGCAGATAGGGAAACTGAGGCACAGAGGTAAGAATGATGGGGACAGGGTGCTAGAGAAAGTGAGTGGCCTGAGAAAGAAGGCTGAGGTCTGCACTGCAGCCACTCAAGAGCCTTTCTGGCTGTCTGCCTGCTTGCAAACGTGCCTTTCCTTTTCCTTTTTTCTTTCCTTTTTTTAATTTGGTACTGGGAATTGAACCCAAGGGCTTTCCTCTGAGCTACACTCCCAGTCCTGTTTTATTTTTTATTTTGAAACAGGCTCTTGCTAAGTTGCTGAGGATCTCATTAAGTTGCTGAGACTGGCCTCCAACCTGTGATCCTCCTGTCTTAACCTCCCAAGTACTGGAATTACAGGCATGTACCACAGCACTTGGCTGAAGATGCACCTTTGCAAATTCAGGCTTAACAGATAGGGCCCTGTCCTAGGCAAGCTTTGAAGAAACAAGTATTTTGGCAACATCTGTAATCCTACTCCTTGGAAGGCTGAGACAGGAGGATCGCAAGATATAAGCCAGTCTCAACAAACACTATTTTTGGTAGTGGTAGTAATGGTAAAATAGTAGCTGCTTCCTTTCTCTCTTGCTTTCTGATACAGGAGACATGTGTAGAAGAGCCTCAATTATTTCATTCTTTTTTTTTTTTTGTGGCACTGAAGATTGAATCCAGGGGCATTCTAACTCTGAGATAACACCCCAGCCCTATTTTATCTTTATTTTTTGAAACAGGATTTTGCTAGGTTGATGAGAGTCTCATTACCTGCTGAGATTGTCCTCAAAATTGCAATCCTCCTGTCTCAGCCTCTCAAGTACTGGATTAAAGGCATGTGCTACCATGTCGAGCTGAGCCTCCATTCTGCATTCTTGATCATATTAACCTCTCAGAAGGCTTTCTTTCCTCCACAACCCCTGTCTCAGTGTGTGGATATGCGCCAGGGAGTGCGATGATCTCATTTACCTCCATCTTTTCCACTAAAATCTAAGCTGCTGTGGTCAGGGGCCTCATCTCTTGGTCCCCAAAGTCACAGCTCCAGCACCTGGGCTAGGGCACAGTAAATATCTGTTGAGTCAATGCATAAGTAAATACCTAGTTAACTAGCTTCCAGCCGCTCTCTTACGGGATTCACTCCAACCAGATTAGGCAGATACTACACATCATCCTTTGCTGCTGGTGGGGACACTGAGGGTCTGAGAGGGCCAGTGACTTGCCCAAGATCACGCAGCTAGTGAGAGACAGAGACAGACCCAGCCACAGGCCTGCCTGGTTTCCAGATCTTCAGATGTACACAACTGAAGAGATCACAGAGGGAGCCTCTATGTCAGTCAGGACTCTCCAGTGAATCAGAACCAACTCGACATATTTACACAGGGAGAGGCTTATTTTAATGAATGGGTTCAGGAAAGCTGGGGGCAAGTCCTAAATCTGATGGGGCAGGCCAGAGGGCTGGAGACCCAGGGAAGAGTTTGAGAAGGAGGGAGGCGGAAGAAGTGGGGCGGGAATTGGGGAAGGGTTAAATGAGAGATATGTGCATATATGCCTCTACCAGCTTGTACCTATCAAAGATGTATGATTACAATGCACTAATAAAAAAAAATTAAAAAGAAATGGTCTGCTGGCAGAATTTGTTCTTGCTCCGGAGAGGTTAGTCTTGGCTCTTGGAAGGCCTTCAGCTGATCACATGAAGCCCATTCCCATTGGAGAGGGCAAATTTGATTAAATGTCTATTTTACCTAAAACATACCTCAAAAAACATCCAGAATAATGTTTGAGCAAATATCTGCAAACCAGCCAAGTTGACACATAAAATTAACTATCACAACCTCTATATTCCTATCACGCTTGGATTTACCCATTAAGACCTTGCTACCCCTGCTTTGACCTGCCCCCTTTTTCTCTAAATCTTTTTCCCCACTGTTGGTGAAATATTTTGGAACATACCCCAGGCTTTGTATCTTTATACCTTAATCTATATTTGGGGGGACAGGGGTACTGGAGATTGAACCCAGGGCTATTCTAACTCCAAGCTACACTCCCAGGCCTGGTTTTTTTTTAACTTTTTTTTTTTTTTTTTTTTTTTTTGGAAACAGGGTCTTGCTAAGTTGCTGAGAGCCTTGCTAAGTTGTTGCTGAGGCTGGCTTTGAATCTGTGATCCTCTCATCTTGGTTTCCCAAGTACTAGGATTACAGGCGTGCACCACCACACCCAGCTCCAATCTCCCTTCTCCATCACGCTGCCCGCTGAAATGATGCCCCACGGCTGCACACCTGCCACAGTGCCACCTGTGAAGCTCCACCTCTTCAAGCAGAGAGGAGGCTTCCAGGCCCTCAGGGCTCAGCCTGCACCACCTGTGAGTGAGGGCCAATTTGTGGGACAATTTCCACGGCCTCAGTGAGAACTTTCCTCTGTACTTCTGCAGGACTGTACATTAACTTGACCTCAGCAAAGCAGCGGTGGGACAGGGAGCACCTGGGTCTCTCTCTTTGGCCATGTGCTATTTTCTTTCCAGTTGTGCCTGAGAGTTCGCCATCCATGTACTGCTTTCTCCTACCTCTTTCTTCCCTTCTTCTCCCCTCACTCCTCTCTGCCTTTGAGGGGCTTCTGCACAACAGAGAAAGGCGCCCATTTAATCGACTGTATTTACAAGCCACATAAACAGGCTCTAGTGAATGAATCATGGAAAAAATGTAGTTAATGTGAAAAAGTTCATTATGTGACTTTGTTCTATTAAAACTGCCTGGTATAGCTGACCATGCCCAGCAAATTAGGGAAAACAAAAACAAGAAAAATAAGGAGAAAAGAGCTGGACCCCTGACCATGCCACTGGCATACAAAACCCACAATCCAACAGCAACATCTATACCTTTTCTGGAGGTTTAAATCCACTAGAATGGGGTTTTCCTCTAGGGAAGATATACAGGATTAATTTCATGTTGTTTTCTAATATTCTCTTTCTTAAAAAAATTGCATTAAAAAAAAAGTCCAAGCTGTGTGCAGTGGTGTATGCCTTAATCTCAGTACTTGGGAGGCTGAGAAAGGAGGATGGCAGGTTTAAGGCCAGCCTCAGTGACTTAGCTCTGTTTATAAATAAAAAATAAAATAAGGCTGGGGGTTTGGCTCATAGGTAGAATTCCCCTTGGTTCAATCTCCAGTACCAAAATAAACAACAACAAAAGAATTGTCCAAATGGATTTAGAAACTGAGATTAAAAACTGACCAAATTAATTCTTTTCTGAAGGTGCTGAATAATTTGTAATCATTTTTCTGGTTTTAGTGTTATTTTGTTTGGCTTTTGTCACTTAATAATTTTGTGTTATTATTGTGGGGATCCCAGCTTTTGCTATTTTTCTTATGCTGATAATAATGACAAGTTATTAAAATGCACCCACACTATACTGAATGTCTTACATTAATAATTTTGTTTGATGAAGTCTCATGAAGACTCAAAAGTCTCATGAAGACTCAAAAGCTTCTCTGGGTTAAACGACTGGCCACAGGTCACAGCTAGCAAATGGCGTTGACTTCAACCTCACTGCCAAATCTTTGCACCAAAGCCTAACTTTGTTTTATTTATTTATTTATTGGTACTAGATATTGAAACCAGAGGCATTCTACCTCTGAGCTACACACCCAGCCTTATTTTATTTTTTTTATTTTAAAACAGGGTTTTGCTAGGTTGTTGAGGGTCTTGCTAAGTTGCTGAGGCTAACCTTGAAACCGTGATCCTCCTGCCTCAGCCTCCCAATTACTGGAATTACAGATGTGCACAACCATGCCTGGCTCAAAGCCTAACTTTAAGTTAAAAAAAAAAAAAAAAGGATTGGAGACCATGATTATGTTAATAATCAGAGAATTGCCTTTAGGAAGTAGGACTAGAAGTACCCTGTAGGTTTTTCCTTAAACTTTAGTAAAATAAAAATTGAATTAACATTTAATTCAAGCATGAAAATTCTCTATAGTAAATTATGAAATAGGTACTTTTATAACTGTTTTGTGGGGGGAAATAATGTAATTCTGCCTGGGCTTACCGAGGGAAGACTGAGTGTTTTATAAAGTATCAAAATACAGCTGAGAGGACAGGATGCAAACCTCTGGGTAGTTCCCTGCATAAACTGAATGCAGTGGTGCAGTGTTCAGAGGCTAGGGCAGGCTGGTCACAGTCGGTGGGGACAAGGAGCCTCCTCAGGCCTCAACTGTCCCCTCCACAGAACCAGACTGATAGGCTGCAATGGCTTATAAGATCCCTCTGCCCTCTGGATGTCACCTCTTACCACGCCTCACCCTATTTTTTTTTTTTTTTTTTTTTTGGTGGTACTGAGGATTGAACTCAGAGGCATTCTACCTCTGAGCTACACCCCCAGCCCAATTTTATTTTTTATTTCGAAAGAGTCTCACTGAATTGCGGAGGGCCTCAAGTTGCTGGGGCTGACCGTGAACCTGCGATCCTCCTGGCTCAGCCTCCCAGGCATGTCCCACCCACCCAGGTATGAACAAATTTCTTTGAGATCAATGATGGCTTGTTTATCACCCAATAGTCAAAGAGACCGCTCTGCTATGGGAGCTCAAGACATCCTGAACAGGTAGAAAGGACTTCCAGGTATCTGCCATCCTTTCCTGATGTCTACCTGCCTTCCCGACGGAGGTGTTCAGAGGACCTGGGGGAGCTAGCGGGTGGCACCTTCTCTTGAGGTGGGGAGAGCTGGGCTGCTGGGGTTGGCCTTTTCCTCTTCTCTTGGGCCAGGACAGCCTCAGGACTGTCCTTAGTGACAAACACCACCATTGTGACGTCCTGCTGCCTCCCCGGGACTGGGTTCCAGGCTCGTGCCCGGTGCAGGCTGCCCACACTTAAACTAAGCTGGGAGTGAGGACAGGCCGGGGCACTGCCAGCGTCAGCCCCGGAATCTGGGTTTGCAAGCCTACCAAGCACTTCTCTGCCCAGGCCCAGAGAGAAGGTTCAGCTGCTTGGCCTCCTAAGCAGTCAGGTCTGGAGAGGAAGGAACAGGGTCTTGGGCCAGAGCCCTGGCTCCCACGCAGAAATGTCACCAGTGCCTCTCTGAGCTCTACTTCCTACCGCGACACCCGGCCACCTTGGGGAAGTCAGCACCAGGCGCCAGGGACAAAAACTCGAGATGCAGGCACAAATAACAGGAACAATCCTAATAATCTTAGACCTGCCGCCCTTGCTAACAGGACCATAAAGGGCATTTGTTTCTAATTAAACACCAAAACCCTAAACCTTTCAACTCTGCATCCACAACTACTGTAAATGTTTATGAAAAAAGGGAAATTCTCATTTAATTTAAACCATGCCAAAAATGCATTTTCATTGTCTGGACCGGAGAAGCAGCCTTCTCACCCAGCTTGTGCACATCTGAGCTTTAAATTGAGAAAGACCACTGACCCACCAGCCCTGAGGCTGGGTCCCCGGCAGTGAGACCCACCAAGGAGGCAGCACCTCCTCTTCTCAGTGGATCTCAAAAGAGGCCAGAGCAAAGGCCCGGGTGGGGTGAGTGGGGGGCATTCAAAAGGAGGAAGGCAATCAATCTGAACATTCATGTTTTCTTTCCCTCCCTCCCTACCTTCTACCCTCCTTCCTTCCTTCCTTCTCTCCTTCCCTCCTTCCCTCCCTTTCTTTCATTTGCTCCTTCTTTCTTCTCTCTCTCTCTCTGTCTCTCTGTCTCCTTTTTGCTCTTTCTTCCCTCCCTTCCTTCCTTTCAGTTTTATTTTATTTTTTTTTATTTTTATTTTTTTAGTACTGGGGATTGAACCCAGGGGCATTCATTCTACCTCTGAGCTACAACACCAGCCCTCTTTAATTTGTTTGTTTGTTTTGAAACAGGGCCTTGCTAGGTTATTGAGAGTCTTGCTACATTGCTGAGGCTGTCTTTAAACCTGCTATCCTCCTGTTTCAGTCTCCCAAGTACCGGGATTACAAGTGTACCCACCACACCTGGCTGATGCTCATGTTTTAGAGAGGGTTACAGCTCCTCAGAAATGGATTAGGCCACACAGAGAAATGGTTAAGGAGGGAATTTCTAGAATCAGACAATGGGGTCAATGTCTTACCACCCCAAGACCTAGAAAAATCATTAAATTTCCTAAGCCTTGGGTTCTTCAAGGATCATGGGGACAATTATGTGACATGAAGCCCTTGGCGGGGTAGTGGGTGACTCTGGCAGGGTGCTTGCCCTAAGAAAGCTAATGGGCCCCAGCACCCTTCACATCCCTTGTCAGCAAACACCCTTAGAACTGTTGTGAAATTGTTATTCTTTCTCAGAAAGTTGGTAAGGACTGGCAGTTACAGCCAGTTTCAAAAATTCCAGTAAGACTGAATTCATGGATTGAGGAACCTCAAATGCATCCCCCAAATCCCAGACTGAAGCCTGTCACAGCATCCAGAGACCATCACACTGGCCGGGCACAGTGGTGGATGCCTATAATCCCACCTGCCACTTATCTCCCCAAACTCTGCTGAGAATTAGGAGACTGAGACAGGAGAATTGCAGGTTCCAGGCCAGACTCAGCAACTTAGCAAGACCCTGTTTCAAAATTAAAATAAATAAATAAAAGGGCCAGGGTTATAGCTCAAAGGTAGAATGCCCCTGGGTTCAATCCCCAGGACCAAAAAAACAGAGATCATCATACTAATAACCCCGTGGGCTGTGGAAAGCCCCAGAGTAGGAGGAGGCTCTGTCTGCTTAATCAGAGGACAGCCCTCCTCTGGAGACATTTCACTTGGCTGAGAACAGAGCAGGGAAGAAGCCCCAGGGACTCTTCTGACAGTATTTCCTAAGTCTCCAACCAGCCTTCCAAACGGGGATTTCCTCTGCAGGTCTTTGGGAGGGCAGTTAGGACCTAAAATCTGGCCCCGAAACACCCTTGCTACAACACCAGTGGTGGCCTTTTGAAAACAAGGAGGTCCCCTCCCCATGCCCAAGATGGAGTCACAGAGGACCTGAAGGGTTAGTGGCCAGATTGAGGCTGGCCTCAGGAATCATGACAAGAGACACCAAACGGATGGCCCCCTCTCTCCGGTGTGAAAGGAAAAGAGTGAGTGCCATGGGCAGTGACCCCACAGCACCCGTTCTGCTCCTCCAGGATGGGAGACCAGACTCCCCACTCCTCTGCATCTAGGGCCAGATACAGAGCATGTGAGTCTGCCCAACCACAACGGATATGCCTTGGCCCACACTGACTCAGCTCTAAGGAGTTGAGTTCTACTGCACCATGGGAAGAGAGGTGTCTTCCCTTTGCTGCTGACCCTGAATCTGGAAGGGCTGATAGCTGGCAGCCATCAGGACCTGACTAAATCCTCTGAGCCCCTGGATCCCACCATGCCTGAAAGTGGTCTCCATCTTCCAATTCCAAAGGCCAGTATATCCTCTCCTTTATTTAAATGATTTTATCCTAGTCTTTCTTTCACCTGTAACTGTAAGAATGGGAAAACAGAAGATGGAGAAGAGGCAAAGCCTATCAATAATGTCCAACATATAGTTCTTGAAAGCTACCACATACCAGACACTGTGCTAGGTGCACTATGAGACACCCAGGCTTTGGCACACGCTGCTCCCTCCGTCTGCAATGTCACTTCTTTACCTAATCAACTCCAACTTATCCTTCAGAGCATGACCCCAGTGCCACATCATCACGGACACCTTCCCGGGCCCCTAGGGCTCAACTCCTCTTCAGGCAGAGGTGAAGGCTCAGGGTTCTGGGCACAGGATGGCTAGGCATGAATTCCAACTCCGGAGCCTAAGGGTATGTGACCTTTCAGCGCCTGTTTTCTCCTGTAATTTTGGCATGGCGATGGAGAGACTCAAGAGTGACGATAATATTGGCAGGTAACAGACGCTAAGTGGACACGAGCCATGCCCACTTGGCTTGAGAGCAACTCACCCTGCTTCTCTGCCTCTCCACCGTTGCATTTAATACAGTCGTGCCATTCTATGGTTACCATCTCTCTTTGCCAACTGACTGAAAGTCCCACCAGGCAGGGCAATGCCTGCCTTTGTCTGCCATGATATCTCTGGTACGTACTACACTGCCTGGTAAATAGTCGGAACCTAACTAATTATTTCAGGGATGTGGGCATGAATAAAAGAGAGGGGGGTGAGGTCTCAAATGTTTGTAGAATGTATGAAAACTCTGACCTCAAAACATCCCTCCAAGTAACCCAGGGGCAAGATCTCAAATGTTGCCAAGGGTCTGTAGTTTCAAAGGTAACAACTTCCAAAAATATGCTCTGGCCAATTATATTCCTCTTCAGCAATCCAACTCCTCCTTCGAAAATGGATAAGAGCCAGGTGTGGTGGTGCACATTTGTAATCCCAGTACTTTGGAGGCCGAGACAGGAGGATCTCAGGTTCTGGCCAATCTCAGATACTTAGTGAAATCCTGTTTTAAAATAAGGAATAAAAAATAGGGCTGGAGGTGTAGTTTGGAGGTAAAATGCCCCTGGGTTCAATCTCCAGTACTGCAAAAATAAATAAATAAATAAATAAATAAATAAATAAATAAATAAATACAAACAAAAAGCAGTAGCTATGAAGAGCCAGGTATGGTGGCTCCTGCCTCTTACCCTGGTACTCAGGAGGATCAAAGGTTTGAGGCCAGCCTTGGCAACTTAGCAAGATACTATTTCAAAATAAAAAATAAGAAATGTTGGTGGTATAGCTCAGAGGTAGAGTGCTCCTGGGTTTAATCCCCAGTACAAAAAAAAAAAAAATGGATACAGGGCTCAGAGTAAATGAAGTTGGCCAACCAGATACAATATTAAAGTTAGTGGAAGTCAATCTGATCCACATCAAATGCCTTTAATTCCTCTTTCAGCCTCACTCACAGTTTCAGAGAAATTCTGTGTTTGCGACATTTGGTCCAGATTTTAAATAATATTTTGCTTTGCTGTGCAATGCTATTGTCTGAGAGTTTCCACATTTGGGGCATGTTTCTAATATGTGCCTCAGACCTGATCATAGGCCACATTCTCCTCTGAGATCCAAGTTGGATCTCCAAAGTATAGACCATGTTACAGATCGAGGGGTAAACAAGTTTCCATGCCAAACTTTTGATCCATCACTATTCTGTGGTCCTCCAGAAAGCAGGGCTCGGGGACCAGAAGTGAGAATGCTTTGCAGCGAGCTGTTATTAGCATTTCTCTCTGCAAAACACATTGGATTAATCCACAGTGAGTTCTGTACATGCAGATGGGCACGCTGAGTGCGGACAGGCGTGGGGTGGGAGAGCCAGACGCCAGAGCTCTCACTTTTAGGTTTATCAAGACACGGGGCTCCTACTGAAGCCTGTTTCTCCCAGGAGCAGGACATGGCTCCTCAGCTAGCTTTTCCCCTGTCCCACCATCCCGATCCATCCAGCTCACGAGTCTGAAGTGCAGACACCTTCCTCCCTGACTCTGTAGCCTTCTTGAAGTTGTTTCTCTCTTTTCTATCTGTCTCCTTCCTTCCTATAGTTTTTTGTTTGTTTGTTTGTTACTGGGTATTGAACCCAGGGGTGTTATGTAGTCAAGCTATCTCTGAGCTAGACACAGGGCCTTGTTTATTTTGAAACAGGGCCTTGCTAAGTTGCTGAGGCTGACCTTGAACCTGTGATTCTCCTGTCTACAGCCTCCCAAGTATTGGGATTACAGGCATGCACCACCATACCCAGCTCATCTTTCTTCCTTCTATAAAGAAATAGCTTTCCGACTCCAAGGTTCTGATTCCACAAAGCATGCATGCAGTGTAGCTCTGAACCACAGCCCTTCCCTCACAATGGCTTCTAATGAAGAAGGAAGTGGCCAAGGGGGTGAAGTGCAGGCATGCACCCCGAGATGCTTCCCTCTCCTACCTTGAGACTGAAGCAACAGTCCTGGCTGGCTGTCAAAATATCCATCTTCTCCTACCCCCACCAACCTGAACTCCCACCTCTCTGGGTCCTACTTTATTCCCTCTTTTAGCTGGGTTGATGGTTTCTAGTATGTCAGAAAAATTATCTCTATCAGACAACACACAAGTCCTCGAGGGACCCAGAAATGAAGCTAGAAAGAGTCCCAGGCGGATGAGGCCTTGGTACCACATAGGGCTAGGTTTTCCAGGTTACAGCCTATGTCTCTGCAAAGCCCCGCCCTCAGCCCCCTTGGTCTATCCATCGGCGTCCTCCTTGCCTTTGGCTTCTTTCTACTGATGATGGTGAACAAAACAAACAAACAAACAAACAAGATAGATGAATTTAATCCTTCCTTTCTAGAAGGGCCTGACCCCAGACTTTGGCCTGTTTCAGCTTGTCTGAACCATCAGTTTTAGGGGAACAGCTCACTACCTGTGGAGTATGGATGGCCATCGTATCTCGAAGGAGCCTGCAGGCTGCAGAGGCATGACCTCACCATCCCCGCCCTGGGAGCGGGGGTGGAGGGGCAAGGAGCAGTGTCTTGGTTTTGCTGCCAAAAGAACTTGAGCCCAGGGTGGGTGCTTCCCTGGAGCTGCAAACCCTGGGCAGCCCAGCTCTTTGTCTTGAGCAGGAGAAGGATCAGGTAGTAAGGGACTCTGGATAAAGCTCCACCACTGTACCTTGAAAGGAGCCCTGGGCAAAGGAATGGGCATGGCCGTATTCCAAAAAAACTTTATTTACAAAAGCAGATCTTAGACTGGGGTTGGCTTACAGGCCAAAGTTTGCTGACCTCTGATTTAGTCTAAGGCCAGACAGAGAGAGAGTCCTGCCTGATAAACCTCTGATAAAGAGGTCAGTTTCTCACCCTCAGCATCACTGACATTCTGGCAAGGTAACTGTAGGGCAGCGCCAAGCACTGTTTAACAGTATCCTCGGCTTCCTCCTGCTGGATGAGGCAGCATCCTCATCCCCAAGTCAAACATGTCTCCAGACGTTGTAGGAGCAAAATTACCTGCTGTTGAGAACTACTGGGCCAGAGGGAACTTAAAGAGAGCCTGACCCTTGAGACCTCTCACCGGTGCCCCACCTGGGGATGCCCAGCCTCACTGTGCACCTGTGTAGTCAGAAGGTGCAAGCTGAGGCTCCTCACTTGGAACAAGCATTGCGTCTGGAATCACCGCCTGTTTAAAGAGGTGCTGCAGCTGCCGTTTGCCTAGTACTTCCGGTGTGCCTAACAGGTATGAGGAGAACCCCAGGGAGGCTACCGTTTTCCCCACATCACTCAATTCAGATGCCTCGTCAGCCCTCCTCATCCAGGCTTTTCCTGACACTGGCTGGGCTGGGGCCAGTCCTCTGCATCTGAGACCCTCCTGTCTCCTCATCACTGTCCCACTTTCTGCCCTGCAGCAAGGGGAGTGTGGACACAGTTAGACCTTTCGAGGTCCACGCTCTGCTCCCTCCCTGACTTTCAGCAAGTGGCTCATTCTGCTTCAGCCTCAGATTCCTCAAGAGTGAATCGGGAACAGTACTAGTACTAAACCTTGAAAAGCTGCTGGGAGACTGAAACAATAACGGAGCTTTGAAAGCCTCACAGTGCTATAGAAACGTCAGTACCACGTCTGATAGTGTTCTCATACCAAAGTGTTCCCATCCTAGTTTTCTTCTAAGTCTATTTTTTAAATTTTGGTTCAGAGATCTCAAAACCTTCCCTGAGGCTCTCTTGGGATCCTTTGGGGACAGCAAGTCAGATTCCAGGTCCTACTGTGTCCCCCGCTTTTAACCACAGCATCTCTGCTTATCTTTTATACCTACAGAGCCTTAACTTGGGATTCTTCCTATAGGATGGGCTCCGCTGCCAAATAGAGATTAAAAACAAAGAAACAAACAAACAAACACTGCTCGAGGGTCCTGTTCCCTGTGTGGCCCTCATAGCATCTGTATCGGCTGGGAGATTCACGAGATACACAGAATGTCAGACCTCGCCCACTCCACACCAACTGTCTCAATCCGCATCCTCACAAGACCCCCAGGGAAGTATGGGGGACTATTAAGGTTTGGGTTTGGAATGCTCCCAGATGAGCCATGGATGGAGGAGGTGGTCACCGGGGAGTGGTCTTGAGGATTGTATCTGCCCGGTCCCTTTGTCTGTCTCTGCTTCCTGGCTGCCATGAGCTGAGAAGCTGTTGTCTGCCATGCCCTCCCGCCATGATGTTTCTGCCTTGGAGCCAGCTTGGAAATCGTGAGCCAAATAAACCTTTCCTTCTCTAAGCTGTTCTTGTCAGGTACTTTGCAAAGAAGAAGCTAACTAATGCAGTGGCTGTACTGGAGGGCTCTCTGATACAGAAAGGCATAGATCATCCTACTGGGTGCCGGTGACCCAAAGCTCCTGCAGTAGAAATGAGATGCTCCTACCACTAAGTCAGTTCAGAGCTACAGCCAGGAAACCCTTTGGCTATGCAGACATCACTGTAAACTGCAAAAGCACTTGTGGTAACAGAATTGATCGACTCTACTATATATCATTGTGTGAATTGAAAAAGGCCATAAGAAGGGGAGCCCAATTTCTATCTCCTTGAATCTGCTCTGCTCTGTGACTACTTGGATCAAGACAGTCTGGGGGAAGCTATTCTATGCCCAGGTCTGGGAGGCCAGCAGCTAGAGCCCTGAGCCACTGCTGAAAAGGCAAGAATACCCAGAAGGAGAGACAGAGGAGGCAGCTCTGAGAGCAAATGTGGAGGAGCCCGGTCGGCCGGCAGCCCTTCCACTGACACACCAGGCATGGGCTGAAGCCATCTCAGACTCCCCTGGCCACAGCGAGCATTGGTCACACGGAGCCAATGCCCAGCACCACAAATGATGACATAAGGAAATGGTTGTCTACGCTGCCGAGTTTGGGGTAGTGTGTTTCAAAACACAGATAACTGGAAAAAACTTAAAAGATGAGGAAAGTCAATCAGAAGTCATCTCAAGCTAGTTTAGGAATACCACCAAAGAGAAACCAAATGATCAGAAACCCACAGTGTGGCAGGACACGCAGGTCAGTGTTCGGGCAGACCATTGGCCCATGAGGCCCCTAATGTCCCTTTTCTGAGTACACTGAGCCTCTTCTCCCAGCAAGGTTTGCCTGCGGTGGCAGAGGCCTCCAGACAGCCTCCTGCTTAGGATAGTCCAGAGGTTGACTCAGCACTTTGTCAGGGGCTAAAGGTCAACCTGGCTTCATCAGTTCTGGCTAAAGGTTTAGATGATGCCGGCACAGTCTCAGTCAAAGTTCACCAAGCTATCATTTCTCTTAAAAAAATGAGAGAGAGAAGAAAAACTCTGGGCTCAAAATCAGATACACTGTACTGAGATTTAGAACAAGCTTTGTCTCCTTGAAAGGTGATAAGCTGCATGGCTTGGGCAAGCACTTTCATATTTGTCTGCCCGCCCCCTCCCATATGTCCCTTAGAGATATGCACATGCTTAGAGGCTTTTGGTTTTTGTTTTATGGTACTGGGGATTGAATCCAGGGGCATTCTATCTCTTAGCTACACCTCCAGCCCTTTTTAATTTTTTTCTTTGTTTTTGAAACGGGGTCTAGCTAAGTTGCTAAGAGTCATGCTAAGTTGTAGAGGCTAGCCTTGAACCTGTGACTCTCCTGTCTCAGCCTCCCAAGTACTGGGATTACAGGTGTGCACCACCATGCCCAACTCAAGGGTTTTCATACAGAGTTCTTAGGAGTCCACAAAAGACCCTCAGAGGCTGTAGTCTAAAAACATGCACGCACATTAGTCTCCACAATTTAGAAGGGTTCTTCTAGAATCTTCACCTTTAAATTGTCTGCTCTTGATTTTGATTGCATTTTGTGTAGCTATTTCTCCACTGTACCTTTCAAGAAGGTGGGCATGGGGGCCGCTCCTCTCTTCTACACTGTACTCATCCCTTCTTTTCTAATAGCAGTGTCCCGATCTCCTTCAGGATATCTCCCCCTCTTCTACTTTCAGTCCCTGCCCCACTGAGTGGGAGCATGTGCCTAGGCTTGGTCAGCCGACATGTGGTCTCCCCTTGGCTCGGGGATGGATGGGGCACAGGACCCAAGCCATCCCATGAGGGTCTGCCTAGACTTTCACTAGAGAGTCAGGAAAGAGGCCGTCTGTGCATAGAGTTGTAGAACGCCAGCCCAAAGCTAATGGTGGCCCTAGCCACATCAGTGGGAAACCCAGGTCAAGAATAAATCTAGCTGGGTGCAGTGGCCCATGCCTATGATCCCAGTACTTGAGAGGCTGAGACAGGAGGATCTAAGCTTTGAAGCCAGCCTCAGCTACTTAGCAAGGCTCTCTGCAACTTAGTGAGACCCTGTTTTAAAAAAAAAAAAAATAGGCCTGGGGTCTAGCTCAGAGGTAGAATGTCTTAGGTTCAATCCCTAGTGACATACACACACACACACACACACACACACACACACACACACACACTAATTCCAGCCTACAGAAGAAAGCCAAGAGATGGAGAGAGACAGCATTTTTATGGATTGATGGATAATGTGAATTATATATTTGAAGTCAGTCAATCCTTGGGCCTTAACTCTTTTTTTGGTGGTGGGGACTGGGAATTGAACCCAGGATCATTTTTCCTACAAGCTACACCCCCAGCCCAGCCCTTTTTATAAAACTTTTTTTTTTTTTTTAAACAGGTCTTGCTAGATGACTGAGAATCTTGCTAAGTTGTTAAGGCTGGCCTTGAACCCGCAATCCTTTCATCTCAGCTTCCCAAGTACTGGGATTACAAGAGTGCGCCACCATGCCTGGCTGACCTTAGCATTTTTTTAGGCCGAAAACCTCTCCTCCCCTTCTTTTTTAAATAAGCCAATTTAAGCTGAGTATTTGTCACTGAGAACCAAGAGTCTATGCTAATAAAATAAGTTCATATAGCTTAATTGAGTTTGGGATGTCATATGAGAAAAGCCCAAGTGTTCTGCACCCCTTGCCTGCAGAGGAAGTGGCCTCAGGTCAGCGGCCTGAGGGTTTTAGCACCTCCACAGCACAAGGAGTGCACCCAGCCCAGCCGCCAGGCCCTCTTTTCTTTCATTTCTTTCCAGTACTTCCTTTTTTTTTTTTTTTTTTTCTTAAACAGACTTCATTTTTCCTCTCTGGCTAACACATCCAAAATGACAGGCTATTGGAAGGCATCTCTGTCCATGATAATACCTGTGTTTAAATTTTTTGGTTGTTGTTGTTTAAAAAAAAATGATCATGACGCGATAGCAAATGAATGTTGGCGAATGACCAACTGATGGGCGTAAAATTTTATGAACGTGAACATTCCAAAGGAATGTGGAAATAAGCCGTCCATTTTGGTCCAGTTTGGCAGGACTATTACAAAAATATATGTTTGGCATATATTGTAATTCATTTAAAGATGCTTAAAAATCCATCCATCAACCTTGCACAAGAGGTCAAAGAAACAGATGAATTCTAAATAAACAGTCTATGATGGCCAAGGAAAAGGGCTGAATATCAGCTCCAGATATTGGAGAGGATGGTGGTAGAGTGTGTTTAGAAGGCTGAGCTAGCAAAACCTTTACCAGCACTTAAAAAGAAATAATATCCATCCCTTGACAATAAGTGAAGTAGACTGCTTTCCTCAGAAGGACATCTGAATTCTCAGAGAGGACTTTGGACAGATGATGTCCAGAGAGTCTTTACATATTTTCTTACTTCAAGGATCATGGCTGAAAAAGGAATAATAAGTGTATAGTTGCTTGCCCTTGCATGTCTGGAACCAAGACCCTTTCCATCTGTCATGAGCTTCCAGGAGCTGCCACCCTCTTCTTAGCCCCAAGATAACTCCTGATTGGAATCTGGCCACTCCGATTGCCCAGCCCCTGGATTGGTTCAAGGGTGAGAAAATGCCCTACCTAAGTCTTCTGTTAGGGATGATAAATAGACACTGAGACAGGGAAATGGAGACCTACACAATAATAGAGATGGACCCTTGTCCACGATGCCGAGTAGAAAGGACCATAAAAATGTGGAGAAATAACCGTCTGCCCCCAGCCGTGTAAAGGAAGCTTTGTGTAAAAGGTAATGATGCCAATAAGCAGGGAGAAGCAAAAAGGGATAACTACGACAAGGGTGGGAGAGACAGGGATACAGAGGCAGAGAGATCTGAGATCGAGCTGTGCCTACAAAGAGAACCACCCCTGCCGAGACTGCTCAGTAATGTTAGCCAATAAATACTCTTTTATGCTGAGGTCGGTTTGAGCTGGGCTTCTGCCACCTGGAACTGAACGAATTTTCACTGATACGGTTACCCACAATATTTGTAGCATGATCAAGACCATAAAATAAGTTGGACAAAGGGGAAGGATGACATGGTTCTTCCTTCAAAGGAAGTTCACAATCAAATTGTGTTCAGTTTCATAATGGTTTGCTAAGCATTTACTCTGCTCCAGGCCCATGCAAGGTGCTGGGTGACTGACTCCAGGATGGGTATGACAGAGACCTCACCATCAGGATAGCTCTGTCAGGCAAAGAGGTGGCTTTCTCCTTGACCTTTTGAATCTGGGGAGATCTGTGCCCATTTGGAACCAGAAAGGCACCATTTTGCTCTTGAAGAAGGTGAGCAAAGCCTAGGGAAACAGAAAAGGCCTGGGCAATATGGACTTGGAAGTCTGGTTATAATGTGTTAGGACAGGGAAAAATTACTAATAAGAGACTGCACAGCGTCTGTGCTTCCATGATGTCTTCTAGTTCCCCAATTCTAAGTGTCCCCGATGTTGTAATTATTTGTGAAACTGAGGTGTGGTTTACAACAAATTGTGCAAGTGCTTGACGTTTGCCTTCCCTAAATGTAATGCAGGAATA
This sequence comes from Graphiurus murinus, assembly GCA_004027655.1. Classification (NCBI taxonomy): domain Eukaryota; kingdom Metazoa; phylum Chordata; class Mammalia; order Rodentia; family Gliridae; genus Graphiurus; species Graphiurus murinus. Next base: position 31,631 of record PVLC010015903.1, read on the forward strand.
ACAGTACTCATGTTATAGGATTCTCATGACAGAAACAGTGCTAGCCGTCCACCCTGCGTGCTGTTTACCGTTGTTAGTTATGGGCTCTCTGATTTTTAGCTGGACTCATGGCTATCATACTGACGGCTATGTGTCACCATCTGTCTACATTCTGATGAGTGTCATGCAAGCGGAAGGGCTGCACACAACTTCTAAGGAGTCTCCATGGAAAGTCCCTTTTATAGACACTTTCACCTTTCTTCATTATTGGGGCCTAGAACATAGCTATGAAGGCCAGAACTTGGGCAGCCATGTTCAATCAGAAGGCAGAGACCAGGGGTCAGGCAGGATCAACAAGTGTTTTCCATGCGGGGTTGGAGAGCAAATACTTGAGGCTTTGCTGCCCATATGCTATTTGTGGCAGCTCCTTGACTCTGTTGTGTCAACGATCAGAGTCGTGTTCCAGTAACACTTTATCTATAAAAACAGGTGCTGGCCCTCAGGCCACAGTTTGCTGACCTCTCTCCTAGGACAGAAGAGTGGCAAATTCAAGAAACCTGGGTCCCTGACGAGGTCATGCCACAAATCCTCCAGACACAGACTGCTACCCACCATATTTATTTCTTATAAGAAAAAAGAAGCTTCGCAATTATTTTAGATGTGTTATTCTAAGCCAATCCTAATTCTAACTAAAAGAGTTAAGGAATGAATAAATAATGCATGTAAATTATCCAACATAAAATATCAGAGACAAGTAGATATTTAAAATAGGCATTTCTTCATAATAATATATACCTTTTTTTCCCCTTGTACTGGGGATAAAACCCAGGGGTGTCCTACTTTTGAACTACACCCTCAGTGCTTTTTTTTATTTTGAAACAGAGTCTTGCTAAGTTTTTAGAGGCTTCACTGGTTGCTGAGACTGTCCTTGAACCTGCAATCCTCCTGTCTCAGCCTCGTAAGTATTAGGATTATAAGAGTGCACCACCACAAACTGGCAGATAGCTATATATATATATATATTTTTTTTTTTAAGCTTTAGCCTACCTCCAAGTTGAGAACTTCGTGACCAACAGGCACATGAAGCCTGCTCAGAAGAGAGGAAGAGGTCTGGGCCATTGGCAGAGCTCAGAGTCAACTGTTTCTGCTATGCACCTCTGGTCTAGATGTGGCCTGAATCCAGTCTCTGTGTCTGCACCGCCCTCTATGAGACGAACTAGCATGCCTTCCCAGCCTGTTCTGTGCTGCCACCAGGTCTCTGATTAACCTCTCAGAGCAAGAGTGGTAAGCTTGGCTAAGCATCATAAAGATGCAACTGCCCAGACCCTCGCCAGCACACTGGGGCCAGAGCGCCCAGGCTCGGCCGTAAGTCACCCTCTGGCAACTGAAACCACATGAAGCGCAGTGTTGAAAACTTGCTAAACCATTTGTCACTCAGAGGCTTTTAAAATAAAATACTCTCAGAAAGAATCATTTGATTTCCGACTTTGCACCACAGCCTGTTCTGAGCTGGGTGTAAATGCCCTGTCTGCACAGACAACTCAACAGTGACAGTGATCAGGCCTGTCAGAAGTCTTCAGATCCAAAAGTCGCATTTCAAATCCAAAAGGACGTTCCTCTGGAATTCCAAGTTGCTCCTTCCTTATGTCCCAAATGAAATTACTGCATCCAACAGGGAGACAGAAGTCTCTAAGCCTGGGGGGCATTGTTCCAGCTTCTGAGATCTCTTGTTGTATGATGTCCATTCATTGAACTTCTTTTGTATGTCAAGAGCATCTGCTCCATCCAGGCATGATGGTGCACACCTGTAATCCTAGTACTTGGGAGGCTAAAACAGGATTGGAGGTTTGAGGCTGACCTCAGCAACTCAGTGAGACCCTGTTTTCAAATAAAAGATAAAATAGGACTACAGATATAGCTTGGAGGTAGAACACCCCTGGGTTCAGTCCCCAGTACCACACAGGAAAAAAGAAGAAAAAAAAAAAAGGAAGAAAGGGAAGGAGAGAGGGAAGGAGGTGGGGAACTGGGAGGCATCTGTTCTGTTATGACTATGAGTTCAAATCCTGGCCTTACTACTTACCAACTGTAAAATTTGGGAAAATTGCTTAATCTCTTATGTGAAAATGGGTTACATGGAGAATTAAATACATTTACTCATCATGAAAACACTTCTGAGCATCCACTACATGGCAGGTTCTGTTTCATGTGTGTGCGTAAAGAATAACATAGGCAAATATTCCAAACATCCAGCCCGTATTGGACTTGGTGTAAAATATTCAGTTAATGCTTGCTGACAATTTGTTTAAACACACACACACACACACACACACACACACACACACACACACACACATATACACACATACACACACTCTCCCCTTGGGACATATGCCGAATACTGGAAATCCAAAGGGAAATAAGAAAAGTCCCTGTTCTCACAGCTCTTGCATGTAGTGGGAAAGGCATGTGATATGTAAGTACGTGAATGCTCTCCTTTCCTATAATCCTGACTGCCCTAAAACAGCCACTCAGGGCTGTACAATGGAGAATAGTCACTGATGGAGCAGTCAGGGTGTCATGAGTATGAGAAAACTGCTAGAACCCCCATGTGCAGGTCTGACAGAATACTCCAGGCAGTGGGCTGAGTGTATGCAAAGGTCCTGAGGCCAGAACAGGCAGAGGCCACGTAAGCGAGGGAAGAGTGGCTCAAGGTGAGGTTGTGGTAAGTCCTTTCAATTTTATGGGAATGAAGTAAGGCTCCATTACAGGGTCTTAAGGGGAACTCGTTCTGATTTGCATTTTAAAACCTGATCCTGTGGAATGTATGGAGCCTAAAGTGAAAGCAGGAAATGGCTCTGAACTGGTGGTGGTGGTAGATGCCCCACACCATCTCACCCCAGGGCCTTGACATGTACGGATCCACTACCAGGAGTGTGGGAAAGGGCGAGGAGGTAAGAAGGGCCGAGTGGTGGGCTGGCAGGCAGCGAGAGAGACGGAGGAGGAGATGGTGGCCCCCCTCTGAGGTTGCTGCGAGAAGCACTAGCTCTGGAATGAGGGTGAGGAGACACGCAGAGGCAGATTTCCCAGTAACCAAATTAGTGTGGTCTGGAGCCTGGATCTGGGCTTTAGAGTCATCACCGTGGATGGAAGAGGAAGAAATGAGGTCATCGCAGTGATCAGACAGCAGCCTGGATACCCCCCCCCCCCATCTTATCACCAGCTGGTGAGCTTCCCGCTTTGGGCCCTTGGAATCTGTTTCCTTTTAGAAGGTGGATGCTTTCAGTGGTTTTTCCTTTCTTTCTCCAGACCAATTTTATGGCTCATAGTCTTCTCTTCATCTGCCTTGGCAGGGAGAGGCTGTGTATGAAAATAGTTATTATTTTATTTTATGGCGATGTGCAGCTCATTGCAAGTGCATGGCCCTCACTGGCCACGTGCATGCGATGCGTGATGACCAGCTCCTATGGAGAGGGAAATCTCCCATGCTCTCCGTAGCTCCTGAAAGGCAGGCACCTGCACGGTGCTGAATCACAGGGACACAGGGGGCCTGCGGGGTGGGCCCGTGCTAGTTAAAACATCCTGGTTCGATGTGGGAATGAAGTGGGATCCTTATGGGCCAGGCTCAGAGAGGGGAGGAGGTAGGAGAAGAATTACTCAGTGACCAGCCATTAGTGGGCATCTCAAAATGGAAACGCCCCACCCGAGCTCCTGAGCAGCATAAGCTCAGCTCCTCCTGCGACCTCGCCCCATTCCAGAAGGTGGCAACCACCTCTCCCACTGGCCAGGCTCAAACTTTGCGGCCAGCTTTGACTTCTCTCTTTCTCTACGTGCAATATTTCAGCAAAAACTCTCCATTCCACCCCCACCCCCAAATCCAGCCACTTCCCTCCACTCCCACTGCCATCACCTTCGTCCAAACTCTCTCAGGTCTGTCTTGTGGATTATCTTTAGCAGCCTTCCCACCTTCTCCCCCCCTCCTGTCCATCCTCAAATCAGAAAAATCTCATCAAAATGAAGTCAGGTCATGACACACATCTGCCTGCCTCTTCGGATGACTTTCTTTCTTACTCAAAGCAAAAGCCAAAGTCTTTGCTGTGACTTCTGAGGCCCTCCAAGATCTGTCCACTTCCTCTATGGTTCATCCCTGACTCATCTGCCCGTGCTCACTACACTCAGGTCCATGGGGTGAACACACGCCCCACACCTTCCCACCTCAGAGCCTTGACAGGTACGGATCCACTGCCAGGGATTCTTTCTCCAGATATCAGTAAATCCCCCTACATTCACATCTTCATGCAAATATGACTGAGGCAAATTCTTACTAAGGCCTTCCATAGCACCCCAATCTAAAATTGCAGCTCATACCTTTATACCTTTTTTTTTTTTTTTTTTTTTTTTTTCGGTACTGGGGATTGAACCCAGGGGCATTCTAACTCTGAGCTATACCCCTAGTCCTATTTTTGTAATTTTTATTTTGAAGCATGGTCTCACTAAGTTGTGGAGGGCCTCACTAAGTAGCTGAGGCTAGCCGTGAACCCGGATCCTCCAGTCTCAGTCTCCCAAGTACTGAGATTACAAGCGTGCGCCACCGTGCCTGGCTCATTCCTTTTTTCCTGGCTCTATTCTTCTTAATAATACTAAACAGAAGCATGTATCACCAACAGATACTCCACAGGTTTATCTTTTTAAAAATTCTCTGATGCCCCAACCTAAAATATAAGTTGCTGAGGGGCAGAGATTTCTGTTTGTTTTCTTCATAGCTGTCTCTCCAGTGCCTCAGCCAGAGCATGGCACACAGGAGGTACTCAATCAATATTTACTGAATGAATGAGTGAATGAATGAACGAAAAGACTCCCTTTAAAAACTCAAGTTTGTAGCTGAGTGTGACTATGCATACGGGTAACCCCAGTTGTTGGAGGCTGAG
>PVLC010015904.1:0-36413 GCA_004027655.1 Graphiurus murinus
AGAAATTTAGCAAATAAGTCAGTCGGGTGTGGTGGTGCATGCTTGTAATCCCAGTACTTGGGAGGCTGAGACAGGAGGATCGCAGGTTTGAGGCCAGCTTCAGCTACTTAGTGAGGACCACCGCAACTTTGTGAGACCCTGTTTCAAACTAAATTAAAAATGGGAGCTGGGCATGGTGGCGCACACTTGTAATCCCAGCATTTGGGAGGCTCTCCGCAACTTAGTGAGACCCTGTTTCCAAATAAAGAATTAAAAAAAAAAAAAAAATTACGGCTGGGGCTGTAGCTTGGAGGTAGAATGCCCCCAGGTTCTATCCCCTATACCGCAAAAAAAAGGGGGGGCCGGGGGTGCAGCTCAGAGGTAGAATGCCCCTGGGTTCAATCCCCAGTACCACAAAAAACAAATAAATATATAAATAAATAAGAGAGAGAGAGAGAGAGAGACAGTGTGTGTGTGTGTGTGTGTGTGTGTGTGTGTGTGTGCTGGAGGTATAGCTCAGAGGTGAATGCTCTTAGTCTCTAGTATGTATAAATAAATAAGTAAATAAAGAAGGAAAGGAAGAAGGAAGGAGGGAAGGCAGGAAGGAAAGAAGGGAGGGAGGCAATGGTAGTCACAGGTGACATGATTGCTTGTGTAGAAGACCCCAGAGAATCCCAGCGTTTCCTGCTGGGCTGTTCCCCATTTGCCCGCCCACCCCTCTCAGGGCCTGAGGAGACCCACGTCACCCCCCTGAGGCCCCCGGGAAGCCCTGGGGGCCATGGCTGGGTGGGACCCACCACTGAGGGTCTGAGCAGGCTCTGCAGGGGCTGGGAGGGTGTGGCTTCCCTGGGACTGGGCCCGGAGGGCTTTGATCCTCAAGGAAGACATCCCAGGAAGAGCCGCTCTGAAGGACTCTGCAGTGGACAGAACGTTCTTTTCCTTCCAGGGGTCCCTGGCGAGCCTCTCTCCTGGGCCCTGCTTTTCCGTGGCGAGTTACTATCCTGTGTACTCTCTGCTGCACACAGCTCAACGCTGTCTGTTGAATTTCCTGCCGCAGCAGGCATCTGCTTTGTCAACTGTGTGTTTGACAAATGCTCCTTTTCAAACTCCTTCTTCCAAGACCGCGCCGGCCGGCTTCTGGGTGGGCAGTGGGGCGGGGCGGTTTCGCTCGCTGTAGGGACAGAGTTTTCCAGAACCTCTGGGAGCAGAGGAGAGGGCTGTGGAGGGCAGAACCAGACAACTCTTGCCGCCCTCCCCGCTGCCCCCCTCACCCCACAAGTCTTTGAGATGGGAATTAGCGATTTTGTAAACATTCATGGAATTATTTCTACTCTGCATGCTTTCTGTACCCCCCCCCTTGTCTAGTCCCCCTCCGTCCCTCCCCTGGAGTCTCTGCTCATCTACCTGCTGTTGTCCTTCTGGAATCCACATATCACAGAGAACAGACACCTACTCGGTCTTTGGGACTGGTGTGCTCACTTAGGATAATATTCCTGAGCTCCATCCATTTTCCTGCAAATCGTGTAACTGTGTTCTTCTTTAAGGAAATGAAATCAAAATATTATAAACAGATTTGCATAACCATGATTACAAGTTTACAATAGCCAAACTGTGGAATCAGCCTACATATCCATCAACAGATCAGTGGGGTCACAAAACTTTGGTATATACACACAATGGATTTTTTTTTTTTTTGGTATGGGGGATTGAACCCAGGGTCATTCTACTTGCAAGCTAAACCTGGAGCTTTTTTTTTAATTTTTATTTTGAAACAGGGTCTTGCTAAGTTGCTGAAGCTGGCCTCAAACCTGCAATCCTCCTGTCTCAGCCTTCCAAGTATTAGGATTCAGATGTGTGCCAGCAGGATCTGATATCTGTAAGGGACTATTTTGCAGATAAGGAAACTGCACAGTACTGCGGAGCTAGGCTGAACCCTGCTCCCCGGCTCCAGCAGAAGCTCACTCCCATCCACCTCTAGGTTGGTCCCAGAAGGAGCCCCCGAGGGTCCCTGGCCACCCACTGCTGGGCAAATTCCCTAAGGAGGTCAGACCCTCTCTGGAGTCCAAAGAGGTGGAGCCTTAGGACTGGGGGTGTCCAGCAGAGGCGGGGTTTGGAGAAGGGTCTTGCAAGCTGGCTAGGATTCAAAAGCAGCTCTGGATTCTGAAAGAGAAACCGAGTCAGAGCTTGACAAGAGAGAGCGCGCTTTCTTCCTGGGGGAGCGGCTCTGTCTCTGGAAGAGCTGTGTAAACAGCTGGCTCTCTTGCAATCGAGGGCGTCTGTGACGTAGGAGCCAGGGAGGACGCACTACCGTACTAGAGCCTCCACTCACAGGCTGGCGTGGGGGCGCACGCCTGTAATCCCAGTGCTCGGGAGGCTGAGACAGGAGGATTGCAGGTTCAAGGCCAGCCTCAGCGACATAAGAGAGTCTTCCACAACTTAGTGAGGGCACCACGGCGTGTCACATGGATAACAGTTCACAGAGCGGTTCCTCTCCAGTCCTTGAAGGTCCCCAGGGGCCAGATCCTGGCAGAGGTAAAGGATGCCTACTCGTGGGATTGTCACCCTCCTGCCACTCAGGGCCGCTGACAGCAGGGTGTGGGGGGCACAGAACAGTAAGAATGGGAATCTTTCCAAGGTCCAAGGTGGCCTCACTCACACAGGAGGTGCCAGCTCAGTGGGGTCCTTTTTTTTCTTTTCTTTTTTTTTTTTTTTGCGGTACTGGGGATGGAACCCAGGGGCATTCTACCTCCGAGCTACACCCCCAGCCCTATTTTTTATTCCTTATTTTGAAACAGGGTCTCCCTAAGTTGTGGAGGGCCTCACTAAGTAACTGAGGCTGGCCTCGAAACTGCGATCCTCCTGTCTCAGCCTCCCAAGTACTGGGATGACAAGCGTGCGCCACCACGCCGGGTCTCAGTGGGGTCTTAACATGTGTGGGGCACAGCAGTATTGCCACCTCCTGATTGCCCTGGGCTCCCTGTCATCGTTCACACCCCCCGGGGATCAGGACACTCGGGAGACTGTGCAGAGGGAGGGCGCTATGAACAAGCCAGCAGGTGAAGAGAATGAGGGGTGTCCCAGGCAGAGCTGGCCGGAGGGTGAGGCTCTAGGACTAGGAGTTGTAGGGCGTGGCTCGAGTGGGGGCTGCAGGATGGGGCTGATCCAGCAGGCTGCCAGATGGGAGGGTTTGAGCAGGAGCAGCTGCTGGCCCAGCCAGGCAGGAGTCAGGCTGACACGAAGCAGCTCTCTGGGCCTTCCTCCTAGACCCCCGCCCCCCCCCCCGCCTCCGGTCACTCACAGGAGACTCATCTAGCACCAGGAGCCCCGGGCAGGGAGACAAATCAACAAATATCCTTTCAAAGGTAGTATTTAATGACAGCAAAGATGCATCAGGACAGGCCTGACCTGGTGGGAGAGTGAGGCAGTGAGTCCTTCCAAAAAGCAAGCTGGCTGTGCCTCCCAGAGAGCCTTCGAAGAGCCGATTCTGCTGCCTGCAGCTCCAGCTCCGGGGTCACCCCCCTCCCCGGCCCCCTCCAGTCTTGGGGTGCTCTTGCTCCCTGCTCAGTCCCCTCCCTGACTTCCAGGTGGCTTCTCTGTCTTTCCCTAGGTGACCAATACCCTGCATTCATTCCCTCTCTTTGAAATACCTACAGTGGTTTCCATTTTCCCATCAGCATTATTTTAAGTTTTTGGGGGTTTTTTTTGAATAATTATAGATTTATAAGAAGTTAATACCAGATGTGGTGGGAGGCTGAGATAGAAGGATTTCAGGTTTGAAGCCAGTCTAAGCAACCTAGTGAGACCCTTCCCAGTACCTAGGAGGCTGAGACAGGAGGATCTTGTGTTCAAGGCTGGCCTAAGCAACTTAGTGAGACCCTGTTTCAAAATAAAAGGTAGAATAGGGCTGGGGGTGGAGCTTAGAGGTAGAATATCTGTGGGCTTGATTCCCAGTACCACAAAAAGAAAGAAGGGAAGAAAGAAAGGAGAAAGAAGGGAAGAAAAAAGGAAAGAAGGAAGGAAGGAAGGAAGGAAGGAAAAGAAAACAGAAGTTGTAACCATAGCAGAGCAACCCCTGTGCCCTCCCCCAGCTTCTCCCTGCGATTGGACCTTAGGAAGCTACAGCACAACACAGAACCCAGAGGCTGATTGCACAGTGTGTGTGTGTGAGTGTGTGTGTGTGAGTGTGTGTGTGCGTGTGCGTGTGTGTACGTCTCCATCATGGAGCTGCAGGAGGTGTGTAAGTACCCGCACTGTAGAGATGCAGCACTCTCCACACCACAGACGCCCCCGCGCCGGCTCCTCAGAGCCACGAACCTGCACCTGCACCTGCGCCCCCCGGGCCCTGCAGCCAGGGCCTGACGGGTCTCCATCCCTGTGGCTGGTGGTTCAGGTTGATAGAAGAAGTGGAGGCACAGGGCACCCGGCTTCTTCACTCAGCCTGAGGCCCTGGCCGCCAGCCCCAGCGGTACTGGCTTGGATTTAGAACGTCCCCCAGGGCCTTGTGGAGAGGCAGCCATATAGGAGGTAAGGCTTGGTGGAGGAGGGGTCCCTGGGGGTCTGTCCTTGGGGAGTTATGGTTCCTGTCTTTCGCCCTTGCTCTTTCTTTCTGCTCCCCACCACTGTATCCTGAGATCACAGACCCAGGCTGACATGGACTGAACCACTGAAATCTCCAAAAACTGTGAGCAAATACATCTTCCTCCTCTAGGTTGTATGTGGTCAGGTTTATTGGGTACAGCGGGGAGAATGCTGACCGAGAAACCGGCACTGGCTCCTGGTGGTGAGCGGTGGCCGGGGCCTGTGGAGCGTTATGACTGCAACCAGCTTGTTTAACATCCATCTGGCATGACCAGTTCTTGCCAGTGTGGGGCCACTGCCAACAAAGCCCTGGTGATCAGTCCCGCACAAGTCTGTGTGGACCCAAGTCTTCATTTCCCCGAGACACGGGTCCAGGAGTCTCTGGCCGAATGGATGTGCCTGGCTAAGGTCTTAGGAAACCACCGAACCCATCTCCACAGCGGCCGCTCTATTTTATGCTCCCGGAGAGGATTTTGGCGAATGCACAAACCCAGAAAGAAAGCCGGGCGTGGTGGCGCACGCTTGTAATCCCAGCATTCGGGAGGCTGAGACCGGAGGATCCGGGTTCGCGGCCAGCCTCAGCTACCTAGTGAGGCACTCTGCAACTTAGTGAGACTCGGTTTCAAAATAAAGAATAAAAAATAGGGCTGGGGGTATAGCTCGGAGGTAGAACGCCCCTGAGTTCAATCCCTGGTACCAAAAAAAAAAAAACAAAACAGAAAGCACGAAAGTGGTCAGTATTTTTGGTAAGCGTAATTAAATATCATGTTTGTTTCCCTTTGTGGGTTTATCTCCATAGCTTCCAAATTTGATGCAGTAAACTTCCATTTTTGCACTACAGATTCTGCAACCAGAAAAAAAAAATTAATTCTGGAAAAGTTATCTGATAAAATGAAAACATTCTCATGGAGTGGTGTTTTTATTTTATTTTTTTAGTACTGGGGATTGAACTCAGGGGCATTCTACCTCTGAGCTATACCGCCAGTCCTATTTTTTATTCTTTATTTTGAAACAGGGTCTCACTAAATTGTGGAGGGCCTCACTAAGTAGCTGAGGCTGGGCTCGAACCTGCGATCCTCCTGTCTCAGCCTCCCAAGTACTGGGATTACAAGCGTGCACCACCACACCCAGCTGACATGTGGCTCCTTTAGGTAAAGCTCCTGCACACCCTTTACCACTCTGAATTATCCACAAAAAGAACACAGAGCTTTTGTTACTAGAAGCAATCAGTGATGTTGCTACAAAGAAACAAGTTGTGAAAAAGTATCCTCCTCCCCCTAGCCCCAGTGAGGGAGCGGGCAGCCCTCCGGGATACTGGGCCCGGCCCCCCACGTCCCACCCAGGAGTCGGGGCCATGTCCTCAGTGTGCGGGGACAGGGCTGGGGATGTGGTGGCTCCCAGGTGACAGGGCCAGGGTGACGCAGGAACAACAGAGGGTAGACTGTGACTGCTGTTTCCCTGGCCCTGCCAGGGCAGCGCCGAGCAGGCCCCTCTCTGACCCTGGCCGCCCCCTTGGTGAGGTGCCCCTGCCTCCCTCTAGAGCTGCGGCCACAGCCGCTCAGTTGAATCACTGGCGGCGAGGGACAGAACTGTGACGTGAACGGGACCACGTGGCTGATGTCCAGGCCACCGTGCTATGCTGACATCGCTGTACGCGGACTGGAAAACGTGTCTCTCTGCGGTCCCAGGTGTATACAGTGGTGCTCACCATGGCCTGGCCTCCCAGCCTCTCGGCCTCCACCAGGGCCCAGCTGGAGGCAGCCAGCCTTTCCTGCGTCCCCAGTTCCCTCCAGAAAGAATCCACGACAGCAAGTGGGGAGAACACTCCCCCCCCGACCCTGGGTGTGTCCTCGAGCACGGGGCCATCGGCCTGGGCCTGGTCAACACGGTGACTGACACAGATAGTGACCCACGACACACAGACACGCATGTGTATTCACACCCATACACACACCGGGACCCACATCTATGAAACCCACATGTGCACAGGCACACAACACACACACACACACACACACACACACACACACACACACACACGTGTGGAGAGGGTACTGGAGGGGCAAGGCACGGTGAGAGCGAATGTCCTGGGCTGGAGAAGACAGAGCACCCCTGCTGGAGAGTGGGGGGCTGGGGAGTGAGGAACTCGGCGCTGGGGAGCCACAGGAGATGAAGAGGGAGGGAGGCCTCTGAGCCGGCTCCAGAGCCTGGGCCGCCGGGCTGAGGTCTGCGGGAAGGGGCCTGGAAGGGGACTCCGGCTGAGTCACCGCCCGTGTGTGCGCTGCTGGGTGGCGGGGCCCCCTCAGGCAGGACAGCCAGGGTGACTACACGGCTGAAGCTTCCCGCCCACCGAGCAGGAAAATTATAGGGGCCTTGGCCTCGGCTGCAGGGAGCGCAGGGAGCACACATAGCCCCGCCGCCTGCCATGTCAGCGGAAGTGTCTGCTTGTACCCTGGCGGGCGTCCCCCCCCCCCATCACCCCCGTTAGGGCCTGTGTCTGCGGCTCCGAGTACCACAGGAAGTGCCCCTGGGACCCTGTCCCTGCCTGCCCCGTCCCTCCACCCGAGTCAGACAATTCCACCCTTAAGGACGCGGCATTCACTCTCAGCCCAGTGGTCTCCACCAAGCTCGGCACCAAACCCAGGCCCTCCCTGCTTGCCGCCTCCCGGCTGCCTTCGCCTGCCACCTGGCCTCAGCCCATGCTTGACCACGGAGGGCCGCCTTCGGACAACTCGGGGCTGCCCCCCCCAAGTGTCCCTGTTACCCTCGGGTCCGGGAGTGGGGCCTCTAGGACGTAGCCAGCTGTGGCAGGTGTCAACCCATCAACAGGGTGCCCAGCTAGGCCTGAGGAGAGACTCCTCCCCCACCCCGACCCGCGTCCTGTACAGGGCAGCACAGCCCAGGGTCATGGGCAGGAGTCTGGGTCCTGGGAGTCAGCCTGGCCCCACGGTGACCTGCTGTGACCTTGGACAAGGGGCTTTGCCTCCCTGACCCTCAGCTCCTGACCCTCAGCTCCTTCTCTATACCATGCTCACCAGGGTCTTGTAGCCAGCAGGACAAAGGACAGGTGTGGGGTGAAGAAAGTAGGGGGTCCCTGACCCTCAGCAGGGCAGAGGGGCAGATCGTGGGCTCTGGAGAGGGGCCTCCCAGGCCTGGGCTGGGCCCTGGTGTGGCACCAGGGAGAGAGGCGCCTTAGTTCATTCTCTGTCACTATGACTGAATACCAGAGACAGGGTAATTTATGGAGAACAGAGGTCTCCCTGGCTCGGGGTTCTGGAGGCTTTAGTTCATTTTCTGTTACTATAACTGAGGACTAGAGACAGCGTAATTTATGGAGAACAGAGGTCTCCCTGACTTGGGGTTCTGGAGGCCTTAGTTCATTTTCTGTTACTATAACTGAATACCAGAGACAGCATAATTTATGGAGAACAGAGGTCTCCCTGGCTCGGGGTTCCGCTCTGCATCTGCTGAGGCTTGGTGTGCATGGTGACCCAGCAGGGGCTCCCGTGGGAGGCAGAGTGAGCCGCCAGCTCAGGTCTCTGCTCTTCTCCTTATAAAGCCGCCAATCTGGTCCCAGTGGCTCACCCTCATGACCTCGTCCAACCCCAATCACCTCCAAAGGCCCCCCTCCAATCCCACCCACATATAAGTCTGGGGGTGCATTTCCAACCCATGAGCTTAGAGGGACACGTTCAGACGCAGCAGGAGGACCAGGAGAGTGCAAGATGAGGTGGCACATGGCGACTCAGGAGGGACATGGCATTCTTGTGACTGTTCTGTAACTCTAAGTTTCCTCAGCATCCAAAGCTCAGAGCACAGGGAATCCGGTGCGTTGTTGAGGAGAGCTGCGGGGGGCGGGTCAGGTGAGGCTGAATGCCTGAGCGGAGGGGAGGGAGGGCCGGTGTGGGCGCAGCTGCAGTAGCAGCCGTGGGGGGGGTGCGTCTGCACAGAGGAGCTGGTCTGGTGCCTAAGGCTGGGGAGAGTGGGAAGGTGGTGTAAAGGGCGGCATTTGGATCAGGAGGATGCGGGTGGGTGGGTTTCAGTAGGAGGAGAGGCAGGAGGCTCTCCGAGGAGGCCTGCACCCCCATGTTTGTTGAAGTGCTACACAACTGCCAAGATAAACCACCCAAGTAACTCGCAAAGGATAAGTGGATAAAAACTGTGGTATGCATATACATGGGATACTACTTGGCCCTGAAAAGTACTAGTTGGCTTTGTGTCCATTTGCCACACCAAGGATGAACCTGGGGGACCCTAGACCGAGTGAAATAAGACAAACATCCCCTGGTCTCGCTGACATGTGGAGTGGGAGACTGCTGACCTCATAGAGGCAGAAAGTAGAAAGAGGGTTCCCAGCGTCTGAGGTGGGGACAAAGGGATGGGCGTGGGTTGCAGGGCAGCGGCTGGACCGCAGGAGCTGGGGGAGGGGAGAGGGAGGGTGCCAAGACAGGGCAGCGGTCCCAACTCGTGCTGGAACAACTGGGTTTCCACTGCCAGGGAGTGAAGTTGGATCCCTACCTCACGCCATACACAAACACTGACCCGAAGTGGATCTGGACCTCCACTGAAGAGCTGCAGCCATGGAAGCCTTAGAAGAAGACCTAGGATTCATTCCGTGTGACTCTGGGCCGGTCCTGGCCTTCTTGGATCCGACAGCAGAACACTAGAAGCAGCAAAGAATAAACAGGTCAGCTGGACACCCTCAAAGTTAACCTTTTATGTGTCGAGGAATAGCATCCAGGGAATACAAAGTATTTGTAATTCACACATTTGGCAAGGGGCCTCCGTTCAGAATATCTAAAGAAGAACTCTTACATAACTCAAATAACCCAGTTGAACAATGGGCAAATGATCTGAACAGCCATTTCTCCAAGACAGACAGACAAGTGGCCGCAAGCGCAGTATCCCGAGTCACCAGGGCAGCATGGTGATTTTTTTTAATGGAAAATCACAAGAGTGGGTGAGGACGTGGGAAGTCAGCCTCACACACTGCCGGAGGGCATTTGACATGGCAAAGCCACTGTGGAAACGAGCCAGTGGTTCCTCCTGACCCTGCAGTTCTACTCCTAGATATGTGCTCAGAAGAATTGAAAACATATGCCCACACAAAGACGTGTACACGGATGGTCACAGCAGAATTCCTCACAATAGCTCACAAGTGGAAACAACCCCAAGCCCATCCTATGATGAGTGATAAAATGTGGTCTACACACGCAATGGAATATTATTCAGCCGTAAAGAAGAATGAAGGGCTGATTCATGTTACAAGTGAACCTAAAAAGGGCAGGAAGGATGGCAGACACACACAACCACATACTGTGTGATCCCATTCACACAAAATGTCCAGAATCAGCAAATTCAGAGAGACAGAAAGCAGATTTGTGGCTGCCAGGGGTTGGAAGAAGAGCAGTGGGGAGCTGACAAGTATGGGTTCTTTGAGGTGATGGAAATGTTCTAAAATTAACTACACGGGCCCGGTGGGCCACACCTATAATCCCAGTGACTTGGGAAGCTGAGGCAGGAGGATGGCAGGTTCAAGGACAGCCTTAGCAAAACTTAGCGAGATCCTGTCTCAAAATACAAAATATAAGACTGGGGATTGTAGTTCAGTAGTAGAGCTCCCCTGGGTTCACTTCCCAGTACTACAATAAAATAAACAAATAAATAAAATTATACAAATGGTCCGTGAATATACCAAAAACTACGGAGTGGATTATACGGGGTGTGAATTTTATCTCAGTACAGCTGTTATATTTTAGTAAATGAGGGGCTGTCTCGGTGGCAGAGGGTGGGAACCGGGACCAGGAAGCCCCTGCGGGGAGGGTCCCGGGAACAGGAGGCCTGACCCGCAGTCTCCGTCAGTGTGGAGAACTAGGAAGCTGACCACTGACTTCCTGGGCGGGGCCGGAGCGGGCTGGGGAGTGGATGAGACTCCAGTGGCAACAGGTGGGTGCAGGGCCTGGTTTGGATGGGATCCGCTGTCCTCTGGGAGGGAGTTCTGGGTGCATTTCTTCCTGAGGGTGTCTCAGAGCTGGGTGGCACTGCAGGCTGGTCCCTTCCCTCCTGGTCACTGGTCCCTGGCAGCAGCTGAGAGGGAGGGAGGGCGCCAACGGTGACGGCTATGCGGACCCATTTTATTTTTTTTGCGGTACTGAGGATTGAAATCAGGGGCATTCTACCTCCGAGCTACACCCCCAGCCCCATTTCTTATTCTTTATTGTGAAACAGGGTCTCACTAAGTTGCGGAGGGCCTCACTAGGTAGCTGAGGCTGTCCTCGAACCCAGATCCTCCGGTCTCAGCCTCCCAAATGCTGGGATTACAAGCGTGCGCCACCACGCCCGGCTACATACCCATTTTAAAGAGGAGGAAACCGAGGTTCCGAGTGGGGAGAGGGCACGGACGAGGTCACCAGCGGAGCTCTGCAGCTTGGCGCCAGCTGCGTCCTGGGGCGCTAGAACGGTGCTCCCCTCCCCCAGCTTGGGGCTCGTGTGCAGCTGCAGCCCTGACACCAGGTGTCAGCCACACCCGGGCCTCTGCAGGGAGGCCCAGTGCCACCCAGAGCCCCCCACACCCCGGCCTGTGCACCAGAGGGAGGCCCAGCTCTGGAGGTGCAGGGTGGCCGGGCTCCGGCTCCAGGGCACGGCAGTGCTCGGGTGGGGCCGTTGGACGGTGCCCCATTTTCTTGCCGGCTGTCAGCAGGACATCGCGAGCTCCTCGATGCCCAGGTCCTGCCTGTGGTCTCTCTTCCAGTCTCTCATGCTGTGATCCGTCCCTTAGCCCGGCTTGTCCTTCCTGAGCTGGCCAAGCTCTCCAGTCTCCCCCACTACGCGCTTCCAAGACCCAAAGGAGCCGCCAGTGGGCAGAGGCGGCGCGCTCTCCTCCAGGTCCTGACCCTGGGCCCTCTCCCTGGATGCCTCTTTCCGTCTGCCTGCTGCCCGAGCCCTTCTCTTGCAAGTGCCACCCGCCTGGGAAGTTCCTGCCCCCTCCCTGGCTTCCTTCCACCCCAGAATCCACTGGGCATGAATCTCGGGTGACCATGGCCCCGCCCCGGGCAGGCGCTCTAGAGCTGGGGACCCTGGGTCTCAATCCTGATTCTCCTGCGCAGAACCAGGCTGTGTGTCCTTGAGCAGGTTACTCTACCTCTCTGTGCCTTCCAGCCTCACCTACAAAACACAGAGCATCGTACTGCCCCGAGGGCAGTGACACGCTTGAGTGGCACATGCCCTTCCCTGTCACCTACTGTGGGCAGGGGCCAGCCCCGGTGGGCACAGAGAGAGTGTTAAGAGTTAAGAAGGCCTGGGTGTAGTCCAGGAGGGAGGGCTGGGGGTTCCCGGCAGAGGACTCACTTCTGAGCTTGGGGAGCGCCCGGGGAGGGGCTGCAGACAGCGTGTCCCCCGTCACAGGGCCACCCACTGAGTCACCCGCTAACGTGGGCTGAGGGGCTTATCTCAGGCAGAGGTGCGGCCAGGGAGGGTCTTTGAGGTCCCCAAAGCTGTGTCAGCTGTGACCTCATCTGATGTCAAGTCTGGGCTGGGGCAGCGATCACATGGAAGGGTTTGGGGGCCCTAGAGGGAGGCATCTCTGTGCTGTGGGGTGTGCCCCCCCCCCCGCCCAGCCCCGTCTTGTCTGTGCAGGACGCCAGGGCTCGGGGAGGGGTCGGGCATCAATGCACAAGAGCGAATGGCGCGTCTGCGTACATCAAGGGGCTTCCACCGTGGCGGGAGAAAACAGGCTGACATCAGAGGCCTGCCCCGCCTGTGCACACGCTGGCCGCTGGCCGAGGCTGCCCTGTGCCCGTGTCCCTGTGTGTCCTGAGAGGCAGAGGGCCCCCAGCCCACCCCTAGAGGGCGCCCAGCACTTGCCAGGACCTGGGAGGCTCAGGCACAGAGGCTGGGGTCTGGGAGAGTCAGAGGTGTTCCTGATGACCAAACAAGGGGCAGTAAGGGGCAGGAGCAGCAGGGGGCGCCACTGTCCTCCTGTCTACACAGGGCTCTCCTGAGCCTCGGGCAGCACACAGCCCCAGGGAAGTGGGTCCCTGGAAAAGGGATCTACAAACTGCGCTAAAGCTAAAAACTAAACACCCTGTGCCTCGACTTCCCCTGCGTACCAGAGGACTGTGTCTCCTCTTTGCAGTTGTATGTCAGATCAGGTGGCCGCAGGGGGACGCGTGGTCCAGAGGGGAGAGCAGGACTTGACCCGCCCGCAGGTCAGGATGTGGGTCCTGCCTGCATGAACTCTGACCTTCACCTCCCAGCTCTTTTTTTTTTTTTGCGGTACTGGGGATTGAACCCAGGTGCATTCTACCTCCGAGCTATACCCCCAGCCCTATTTTTATTCTTTATCTTGAAACAGGGTCTCACTAAGTTGCAGAGTGCCTCACTAGGTAGCTGAGGCTGGCCGCGAACCCGGATCCTCCGGTCTCAGCCTCCCAAATGCTGGGATTACAAACGTGCGCCACCACGCCCAGTTCTTCCCAGCTCTTTCTGAGGATCATACAGCCCATCTCTCAGAGCAGGCAAGAACACAGCCAGATAACACATGCGGAGCTCCTGGCCGTCCTGGGGCCCAAGAGCCCACAGCTGAGGCCACTCGTGAACTGTCCAGGGCTGTGCAAACTCTGGTCTGCAGTAGCAGCCAGCCCTGGAACCCGAGACTCAGTTTCCCCATCTGCAGAGGCAAAGCTGACACTAAAAGGGCTGTTTGGCCCTTCCTAGGTCTCTAGTTTTCTGTGTCCTGGAGAATTCAGGTAAGGAAGTGTTACTCTTCCGGGCTGGGCTTCTGCAGGACGGCTTGGCCCTGGACGGCCTCCTCTGAGTCACAGGGCCCCGGCAGACGTGAGGGCTGATGGCCTAGACCCTGACAACTCCTCTCTCCCCTCAGGCCTCACCCCAGCCCAGCCCAGCTCTGAAGTGCCCAACCTGTGACCTTCTGTGTGATTTTAAGAAATGGTCTGAGCCGGGCGTGGTGGCGCATGCTTGTAATCCCAGCATTTGGGAGGCTGAGACCAGAGATTCGGGTTCGCAGCCAGCCTCAGCTACCTAGTGAGGCCCTCTGCAACTCAGTGAGACTGTTTCAAAATAAAGAATAAAAAATAGGGCTGGGGGTGTAGCTTGGAGGTAGAATGCCCCTGGTTCAATCCCCAGTACCGCAAAAAAAAAAAAAAAAAAAGGTCTGCAATTGTCTACAGCTTTGGAGAAAAATATAAAGTTTTCAGAAGCAGAAACATGTGCGCTGCCACCCTTTGCCAGAGGGTCCTTTGGAAAGGGAAGCCCCCCCCTTCATCCCCAATCCTCCTCATTGACCTTTAACCCCATGCTCAGGGTCACTGCCCCTCTGACGTTCTTGGGCACGCATACCTGGGGCCACCTTCTCCTCTTCCTCCAGATACTCCTGTGTGGTGGGGCCAGTTCCCTGCCGGACCCCTTGGTGGCTCCCAGGCCTCCAGGGACATGAGAAAACCCAGGATGGCACTCACCCCTGGTCCCCTCTTAGACGTCCTCCATCTCTAATCTGCATGTCCACAAACTTGGGCAAAAAAAAAAATCTTCATTTTCTCTAACTCCAATCGAAGCCGAGCATTCCTTCAGTGAAGAAGGCCAAGTCCCAGTGGTACTGCAACTGCCCACCAGGGAAGCAGAGGGTCCTGTGCCACCCTGCGCTGGCCACATACCCCTCTGCTCAGTCCTACCAGCTGGCTATTTTGCACGCTAACAAGCCCTGGATTGCTCCCTCATGATGACGGTATCCATACATTCCAAAGGCTGTGTTGGAATAGGGTTACCCCCCCCCCCCGGTAATTAAGTGCAATTTGTTTTGTGCATTTAAAGACATCGGGTTAGCTGGGCATGGTGGCCCATGTCTGTAACCTCAGTACTTAGGAGGCTGAAATGGAGGATGGCAGGTTTGAGGCCAGCATGCTATAACTTAGTGAGGCTGTTTCAGAATAAAAAATGCAATAGGGCTAGGGGGGCAGCTCAATGGTGGAACACCCCTGGGTTCCATCCCCAGCACCACGAAATAATAATACAAAAAAGAAGATTAGGCGTGGTGGCGTATGCCTATAATCCCAGTACTCGGGAGGCTGAAGTAGGAGGATGAGGCCAGTACTTGGTAACTTAGCAAGACCCTGTTTCCAAATAAAAAAATATACCGGGCGTGGTGGCGCATGCTTGTAATCCCATTGTAATCCCAGTATTTGGGAGGCTGAGACTGGAGGATCTAGGTTCGTAGCCAGCCTCAGCTGCTTAGTGAGGCCCTCTGCAACTTAGTGAGACCCTGTTTCAAAATTAAAAAAAAAAAAAAAATAGGGCTGGGGGTATAGCTCGGAGGTAGAATGCCTGAGTTCAATCCCCAGTGCCGCAAATAAATAAATAATAATAATAATAATAGGGCAGGGGGTGCAGCTCAGAGGTAGACTGCCCCTGGGCTCAATCCCCAGTACAAAAACAGAACACCCTTCTGAGAGTGCTGAGCTGGTTTCTCCGGATGCTGGAGGGTGAGGCCTGGCAGCCCCAGGTCTCCTGCACCAGCCTGGTCTCTTACCAAGTGAGTCCCAGCTTTGGGTCGCTTTCCTTCCGGGGCCTGGATCAGGCGACGGCCAGCTCCTGGTCTGGTCCCTGCTCACGGCTGCACACCCAAATCCTCACACCCTAAGGTTTTCTCTCTCCTCTGACCCCCCAGTGTCACCATAACAGCTTGCATTCCCCGTCCTCACAGAGCCCTTGTGACGGACCCTCAGCGCACACCTCCAACCCCAGGGAGGCCTGGGGCTACTCGGCCCTCCTCATGGAGGGGGAAACCGAGGCACAGAGCTGCCAGGCAACTCCCATAGATCCTAGAGAGTCCCCCCAGAACCCTGGCACATGGCCAGACACACAGAGCCTCTCCAGAGCTGGGCGCTAGCATCTTCCAGATCTCCCAGCCCAGGGGCGGGGGGAGCAGGAGTCTGGGACGCTTAGGAGCTTTGTCCGCAGTGTGCAGGGGGTCTCCGGGTTGCCCCCCGAGGAGGGTGGAGGAGGGGAGACAGGCGCCGAGGGACCCTGGGGTAGACAGCTTCGGGGCGTTTTTATTTCTATGGGGGTGGCCAGATTGCTAGGACAGGGACTGGGTGCTCCCTGCGGCCGACCTCCCCAGGGCCCTCGCCCGCTGGGGACTCTTGCGCGGCTGTCACCCCAGTTTCCTGGAGCAGGCAGCCAGAGTCCCTGGCCGCGCCCCAGCCTCGGGGCGGGGGCTGTGGGCTGGAGCGGGCCGGGCTGGGCGGGCCGCCCCTTCCAGCGAGGGCGGGGCCCGCGGTCTCCCTTAAGTGCGGCGGTCCCCGCGGCCCCACACTAGGCCAGGAAGCTGTCCGTGCCCCGCGCCATGTCCCTGCGCTGCCGGTGCGCGCCTGCCTGAGTCCCCTTCCTCGGAGCCCCCGCCGGTCCCCCGAGCCATGCAGGCGTGCGCGCTGCTCCTGGCTGCGCTGGCCGCGCTGGCGCTGGCCCGGGAGCCCCCGGCGGCGCCTTGCCCTGCCCGCTGCGACGTGTCGCGCTGTCCCAGCCCGCGCTGCCCCGGCGGCTACGTGCCCGACCTCTGCAACTGCTGCCTCGTGTGCGCGGCCAGCGAGGGCGAGCCCTGCGGGGGCCCGCTGGACTCGCCGTGCGGGGAGAGTCTGGAGTGCGTGCGCGGCGTGTGCCGCTGCCGCTGGAAGCACGCCGTGTGCGGCACCGATGGGCACTCCTACGCCAACGTGTGCGCGCTGCAGGCCGCCAGCCGTCGCGCGCTGCAGCTCTCCGGGACGCCCGTTCGACAGCTACAGAAGGGCGCCTGCCCGTCGGGTAAGCCGAGGAGGGGGGCGGAGGGAGCTTTGGACTGGGGAAACTGAGGCCCAGAGGGAGGGCGGAGCTCTGGGACTCCGGGGTGCAACGGGGCGACGACTGTAGCATAGGCTTGTAAACCCAGTGCTTGGGAGGCTGAGACAGGAGGATCCCAGGTTGGAGACTGGCCTCAGCAATTTAGTAAGACTCTCAGCAACCTAGCCAGACCCTGTTTCAAAACAAAACAAAACAAAAGCAAAAAAAAAAAAAAAAAGAAAAGAGAAAGGGCTGGGGGTGTAGCTCAGAGCTAGAACGGTCCTGGGTTCCATCCCCAGTACCACGCGCATACAAGTGAACCTGGGTGCTCCCCTCCTGCTTCTGGCCCCATCTGAATGTCCCTGCTTCTCCTGGTTCTACATGTGACGGCCAGGGGGCTTTGGGCGGTCTTTCCTGGCACGGCCTCCAGTCTCCTGCCTCCTGGGCCTCACCACGCCGGTTTTCCTTTCTTCCTACCGCCATCTGTTTGGAGACCTTGAGTTCTGGGCCCTGGACCACTTGGGGTCCCAGGAGAGGCGGTGGAGGGGACAAGTCCTCAGTCCTCACGACAGCCCCCCCCCCCGACCTGCAGGTGGCCCTGCTCATGGAGGAAGACGTAGAGAACCCTGTCATTGCTTTACTTGTTTGGGGGGCCACTTAGGAAGGCAGGCTCCGTTCTTAGTTCAAGGGGCTGCACCCCAAAGCCCAGCGCGGGCTCCTGGGGATGAGTCAGGTCCCCGTGCCACTCACCTCAGGCTCTGCCGGCCCTGGAGCACCTTGGGCACCCTGACCACCTGGGACACCCGGGCAGCGTGCAGGGAGCCATGGGGGCAGGTCTTGAAGGGTGAGGACCAGTCTTTGGTTGCAACAGGGAAGAACATTCTAGAAAGTGTGGTGAGCAGACACAAGCCCTGTGTGGTGAGTCCCCTCGGGAGGTGCACACAGCTCAGCTCCGGCACGGGGAAAGGACAGCAGGGGTGTCATGCCCCCCGTCCACGGGCTTCTTCCTGTAGGTCAGAGCTTCCCAAATCGTGCCGAGCATTCTGAAAGAAAACCAGGGTCTTGTGACCTGAAAGATCGGGAAGCCTGGCCAGCAGCGCAGACCCAGCAGCAGGACTGGGAAACCCTCTATCTGCACTTGATACAGAATCTGCAGTCAGAACAGCGAAACCCACAGTAAACGCCAGGGCTTCCCAAAGAGCGTCCTGGAGAGCGCCCCTGATTGGGAAGAGCTCGTGGCCTCCTCCTGGGAGCTGGGGTCCTGGGCACCCAGATTGGGAAGCTCGCAGGATTCTAGAATTACACAGGAGAAGCTTTCGGTGGCGGCAGGGGAGGGTCTCAGCCTGCTTGGTAGTGTTGCAACAAAGTGCGTGAGCCTGGGTAACAGAGAGAACAAATGCAGTCCTCACCCTTCTGGAGGCTGGAAGGTCAGGCGCTGGCAGGTTCTGCTTCCAGGGGGTCTGCGGTTCCTGGAGTGTGCACGGGCCCAAGGCAGAAGGGCAGCCAGCCCGGTGGGGAGGCGGCACAGCTCAGGAAGCCGCTGGTGCAAGGGCCCGCATGTCTGGCTACTAACGGCTCCACCTCTTAGTGCCCCCACGCCGGACCTTAAGTTTCAACACCTGAGCTTTGCAGGGGATGGGTTCCATCCAGAGCAGGTGGTAAGGCTAATTAGTCTGTGTTTAGCTCGTGCTCAGGAGACCACGGGTGACGCCTGGTGCTGCCTGGTGTCCTCAAGGCGCTGCTAATTTAGTGATTGCTCACTGCACCCCGGTCCAGTGTGGGCTTTGGTCCTGGTCCTTCCTGGACCTTGCTCTCCAAAAGGCAGAGGCGTGTGGCCCTGGCGACTGCCCACCACGGCTTGATCATGTTGGGTGACCACCTGGCAGCACCGCCCCTGCGGTGAGCTACGAGAACCAGGCTCCATCAGGAACCAGATGGGCAGGGAGGCTGCGGGTAGCTGTCTAGCATCTTGAAACTCTCCTGACTACTGAGTCCACACTTCTGAAGCACCCGACTACTGAGCCCACACTTCTGAAGCACCTTCTCTGTGCCCTGCTGGCCCTGGGTGGTGAGGAGGGTGTGGCACAGAGCAGCCCCCATCGATGCCCCTGGTCCCACAGAGCACCAGGGCGCACGCCAGGGTAAGAAGGAGAGGAGACTGGTCCCAGGACCCGAGAGGCAGGAGAGGCAGGCGTGCTGTGAGTGTGGGGTCTCCCAGATCTGCTAGCCCCACACCCCCCCTTCATGAGTCATCTGTAAAGTGGCTTCTGACCACGGCACCTCGGGAGGGACTTGCTGCAGAGACGGATTATCCGAGGCCCAGGTGCCCGCCGCCGGGCATTCTGGTATCATGACCACTGCACTGGACACACGGCAGCTCCCAGGAAGGAGGGGGAGGCAGACAGGCTCCAAGATCACTTGCCGCCTCCAGAGTCAAGGTGCCGGAGACAGTGGGTGGGCGGCCAAACAGGCCGCTGCGACCTTCATGCAACACCAGCACGCCGGTGCCTTGAGGGCCCTCCAGGGTGGCTGCCTCCCAGGGGACGGTCACACAGCAGCCTAGGCGCAGCCCAGCCACTGCCGTCGCCGGTGCACGGGGCCCTCGTGTGCTCAGGCCGCAGCCAAGCTGCACCTGCTCAGACCCACTCCACGCGGAGGACTTGTTGGGCCAGGGCCTCTGTGCAAGGCTGGTCCCTTCTTCTCAGACAGGCCACGTGCGGAGGCCGGGGATCGTTCCCCACGCTGGACCCTCAACCGTGAGGCTCCAATGGAGACATAACCAAATGCTGCTGGTTCAAGCTTCTCTTTATTATACCCATCTCTCTCTCTCTCTCTCTCTCTCTCTCTCTCTCTCTCTCTCTCTCTCTCTCTCTCTCTCTCCCTCTCTCTCTCTCCCTCTCTCCCTCTCTCCCTCTCTCTCCCTCTCTCTCCCTTTGGGACCGAGGATGATACCCAAGCAGTAACAGTAACCGTAATCTTTCTCTTAACCCTGACAGTAACCATCTCTGTAGCCACAATCATCTCTCTCCCCCCATTCTCATTCTCTGTAGCCATTCCTCACGATAGTACCCCTCCAACAGACCCCCAACAACCTCTCTCTCCAGCAACCAACCCTCTCCGAGCGGGAGGTGGAGGCTCTTAAAGCCACACAGAGCTTGGGCCACGAGGTGCCCGCATACAGCCCTCACCTGGGCAGGCCACGGGCTGGGCGTGCTGGCGCATGCGCTCTAGCATGGCACAGCCCTAGGATGTTACCACCTGCAGCTGCTCCCAGCACTCTGCCAGGCGCCATCTAGAGGCGAGGTCTAGCCGGGCCCAGCTAAGACCCCAACAGCCGGGGAGGGCTGTAGGCTGCTCTCCTGTCCCCTGGCTGGCTACGAAAGCCGGACTCCGTGGGGCCCCGCACTTTCTTCTGCAGGGGATCTAGAGTCAGGGCCAGCCCCACCTTCACTGTGCCCTGGCAGTGGCCACCCCCTGCCCTCCCGGGGTCCAGCCAGAAGCCTCTGGGTGACACCCGCACAGCTGCCCTGCTGCAGTGACTTGCACCTGTGAGGGGCTCCGGGGCCCCTCCTCACCACCAGGTGACCTGCTCCAGGCCTTGCTAGCAAGCACTTCCCAGGGGCTAATGACACAGGGGCCCGGGACGGGTGCATGAGCTGCCCGAGGACACCCCGGGCCTCGAGTCCAGTACTCCAGGCTTGGAGAGCCCTGGCCCGGGATGTAGCAGCCAGGGCCTTGGTCACCTCTGACCCTCCCCCACCAATTCCTTGCCTTCCACCCACCGTGTGTCCTCTGAGCAACCACGAGACCCAGCCAGGAGACAGGCGGGAGGGCATGCCGCGGAGACTCCCCCTCTGCCACCCTCCAACACCCCTCCCCCCAGCAGCCAGGATAACCTTGATGAACCTGCCCTGCCCGTCACCAGCAGGACCCCTCCAGTGGCTCCCCGGCACTGCCTGTGACTCACAGGGCCCCGCCCCCTCCAGGGTGTCGCATGCCATCTCTGTCCCAAGCTGGGCTCCTTCCCACCCCAGGGCCTTTGCACATGCTGCAGTCTTACAAAAGTTCCCTCCCCTCCTCCCCACGCGGCCTGCTCCTCCTCCTGCCTTGGCCCAGATGTCCCTGTGCCCCAGGCTTCCTCTCTGTCCCCACGCACAGCCATCCCCTCACTAGCCCCCCGGCGCAGCCTGCCTTAGTTGTTCATTGATGCCCCCTGCCCTCTGCGTTGTGCTCACACTCAGCCTCCCCGCAGGGCTTGGTTCAGTGAAGGTATTACACGTGTGATGTGTGAATTCCCATGGTCCTGCTGCCCCTCTTGTACAGCTCCGGTGGTGGGTGGTAGAGGCTTACCCTGCTCGGGGGGCTCCTGAACACTCTGGCCCTTGTGTTTCAGTGGGGCGTTCTCCCAGCAGGGGCATCTGCCGTGACTTCAGAACTCTCAGGGCAGTTTACCCGCACGTTTAGCCATGAGTTTTTACTGTGCTCCCCCGAGCAGGCCCGGATGGCGCCTCCCAGATTGATTTATTTAAGAACGTTGGGTGGCTTTTGATTTTTAATCCTCTTGCCTGGGAACTCATTCAGGACTAATCGGGGGAGGATCCCCCGTGACCCCGGCCCGGGGCTCTGGAGCGGAGCTGCCACATCTGGAGGCCCAGAGCGCAGGCAGCGAGAGCAGCCAGGAGCCGCTGCCAAGGCTGCCGGAAGCCAGGAGACCAGCCCAGACGATCGCTAGACCCGGGATGCCACCCAGGGGGCCCAGGAAACCCACCCTCGCCCTCTGCTGCTCCAGACCCTGGCCTGGGGGCCAGACAGAGTGGGGGCGCCTCCCCCCACTCAGCTCTTCCCATCTTTCTGTGAGACCTGGGTCTCCCCCGCCAAAGCCCCAGAGTGGCTTGCAGGCCCGGTGTGATCTGGCCTCTGTGCCACAGCCAGGGGATCGCTGTGAAATTCCTGGTCCTGTGTTACGAGGCCATGCAGGACACGGATGGGGAGAAATCACCTCTAGAATGGGGGAGAGATCAGGGAGGGCTTCCAGGGTGAGGTGGCAGAGGACTACGGTGTCAGAGGGAGGAGCGTGTGTGGGGTGGGGCGCAGGGTTGCAGCGGTCCCAAACACACGTTGGAGCTGGTGTCTGTCACCGGAGTGCACCGTCGCCCATCCAGTTGTGGGGCAGAGGAGACGGGCGATTCCATGATCCTTGAGGCCAGTCTGGGACCCAGAGCCGGTCACTGCGAATGACCACAGCAGCCAGGGCCCTGGCACTGTCATCCTGGCTGGTGTGCTGGCCTGGCCCGAGCCCCAGCCCGCCGCCTCACACCCTGGGGCGCCGCCGCCGGCCCACTGGGCTTCGGAGAACAAGGCCCGAGGATTCGTTCAGCTTCCTGGAGGCTCAAGATCTGTGCAAACCTCGTGGGAGGGGTCAGCCAGACCTGCCGGGCCATCGGAGCCTCCTGCCTGGCGCACTGAAGCGATCAAAGCCACCAGCAGGCTTTCCAAGGGTCAAGGGTGCAACGCGGGAGCCAGACTCCAGGAGCCTCGAGCATGTCGTCTGGAGAGTCTTTTATTTTTATTTTTATTTATTTTTTTCTATGGTACTAGGGATAGAACCCAGGGGCATTCTACCTCCAAGCTACACCCTTAACCCTATTTTTAATTCTTTATTTTGAAGCAGGGTCTCACTAAGTTGCCGAGGGCCTCACTAAGTAGCTGAGGCTGGCCTCGAACTCAGATCCTCCGGTTTCAGCCTCCATCTGGGGATTCTTGTCATGGCCTTCTATGAGAGCAGGTTCAGGGAGCTGCAACGAGCTGCCCCGGGTCACTCGAGTAGAGGGACGGCTCTGCTCCGAGCCCCAGACCCCCCCCCTCCAGTCCTGATTTCCCATCCCGGGCCCCACATCCCAGGCGGCTGCCAGGGTCCCCAAGAAGTGGCCTCTTGCGTGGCCTTGAAGACGTAGAACAAGCGGTAGAGGAGAGAATCAAGTCACGGACCCTTTCCTTGGTACCGAGGAACTGGCCAGGACGTGTGCGTGCCCCGTGCCGGACACCAGGCCTCACGGGGGCCCAGGCCGTGCCCAGCTCTCGGTGGCCCCCGCCACGGCCCACAGCCCAGATGCAGCTCTGCGCAGAGTGCTCGAGGGCCGCGATGTCCAAGTCTCATGTGCACTGCGGCCTCACCGCTGGCCACTGCCCCCTACCCTCACCCCTGCAGACAGCCGTGCAGTCCCAGTCCCTCGCTGGCCTCCGGCCCCAGCCTCCAGCCCCAGCCTCCAGCCTCCTGTGCAGGGCTGGCTTTGAAGGCCGGGGGAGGCCTCCCAGGCTCGCTTAGTTCCCAAGATGGCCTTCTCGTGAAAGCTTAGTTCCCAAGACGGCCTTCTCGTGAAAGCTCATCTGTCCCTAAGTGAACCCCTCCCCCCTCCAGCTGTGGCTCCCAGCAGAGCGGGTACTGCTGTCTGCCTCTATGGCCTCCGGCCCAAGTCCTGCCCTGGGGACCAAGGTGGGGGAGGGTGGCAGCCCAGCGAGGCCCAGAGCAGAACGTGCTGCCTCCCTTCCCTGCCACAGTCCCCGACAGCTGGGGCACCTGGGACGCCAGGCCAGGCTCACTGAATTCTTGCAGGAATCACTGGTCCACTTTAAGGAAAGGGAAACAAGGCTCAGGGGTCAGGGGACCCGCCTAGATGCACTCCTGACCCAGGAGTGGACCCGCTCCCAGCAGCTCCTCCGTCAGGGTGATGGCTGTCCAGCCTCCAGGGGAGCCAGCCTTGGCTGACCTTGGCTTAGGGCCGGCCTGACTCTCCCAGCTGTGAAATTCCAGGCCCGGTGGGCTGAACCGCCCCAAGGAGGAGACTCCATCACCACTTGCAGAGGGTGCCGGTGCTTCAGAGTCCCCAGGCCAGGCAGGGCTCCGGTCACCCACAGGCCTCCTCTTGTGGCAGGCCTCCCTGCCTTTAGGTGTCCTGACAGTACCCTTCTCCAGCTCCTGTGGCTACATAGGGCCGTCAGAACTCCCTGGGGCGGCCGGTCCATGAACACCTCTAGCTTCTCCCTTGTCCAGCAACCTCTCCTGCTGTGTGTGTGTGTGTGTGTGTGTGTGTGTGTGTGTGTGTGTGCGCGCATGTGTGCATGTGTTACTGGAGATTGAACCCAGGGGCACTCTGCTTCTGAGCTACCTCCCACCCTACCCAGCCTTATTTTTTATTTTGAAACAGGATTTCACTAAGTCATAGAGGACTTTGCCAGACGTTGAGGCTAGCTTGGAACTTAGGATCCTCCTGTCTCAGCCTCCTAAGTACTGGGATTACAGGCGTGCACCACCATGCCTGGATGGTTTATTTTGCTTGAGATAGGGGCTCCTTAAAGTACCCAGGCTGGCCTGGAACTTGTAATCCTCCTGCCTCAGCCTTCCAGGTAGCTGTGATCACCAATATCTGCCACCACTATACCCGGCCTCTCCTTCACTCTTACAAACTTGGTTCACATAAGAAACACCCAGTCGCTGATAGAGCACCCACTTGCACTATTGTGTGTTTGCTTTTCTACTGTGCAAAAGCGCTTCTGATTCGCCATCTCATTGACTGGCTAACGCCCCACTAAGGAGGGTTCCCCTGTGACCTCCAATTCACGGACGAGGAACCCAAGGGGCAAGGAGCTTAGGAGACGTGTGGAGTCGGTCTTGCCAGGGAAAGTTGCAGAGATGGGCTCAGTCCTGAGCAGACACACCTGGAATGAACGGGGTCTCAGTACTGGCGGTGCCCATCGCGTGCTCGAGGACTAATGCACGACTGCCAGGAGCGGGGTCACGCTGGACGCGGCTGATGGTCCTAGAATTGTGCAGGGCGCAACCTGTGCAGCTGTACAAGGTGGCCCTGGGGTCATTCACTTTCCTACTTGGGGCCTTGATTTCCCTGGCGGTTCCACGGCAGTTATGGTTGTCCAGAGCCAGCCTGTGATCTTCATTCGGGGTCTGCACTGTCCCTGGAAGTCTCACAGGGAAAGAACATTCAAAATGGAGCCCCGCCGGGCGTGGTGGCGCACGCTTGTAATCCCATTACTTGGGAGACTGAGACCGGAGGATCCGGGTTCGTGGCCAGCCTCAGCTACTTAGGCCCTCCGCAACTTAGTGAGTCCCTGTTTCAAAATTCAGAATAAAAAATAGGGAGCCGGGCATGGTGGCGCCCGCTTGTAATCCCAGCATGTGGGAGGCTGAGACCGGAGGATTTGGATTCGAGGCCAGCCTCAGCTACCTAGTGAGGCCCTCCGCAACTTAGTGAGACCCTGTTTCAAAATAAAGAATAAAAAATAGGGCTGGGGGTATAGCTCAGAGGTAGAATGCCCCTGGGTTCCATCCCCAGTACCGCAAAAAAAAAAAAAAAAAAAAAAAAAAAAAAAAAGAAAGAAAGAAAATAGAGCCCCAAGCCCAGCTCCCCTGCCCTGGGGCTGCCTGTGCCCTGTCCTCTCCTGGGACACAGCAGCCGACACCTGGGCTTGATTGCTTCTTCTGTGTCAAGTTCTTCCCGACTAAAACTTCCGGACCTTCAGATTCCAGCTTAGTTTATATTTGAAAAAAAGAAAAAAGCCAACAGCCAACAGCTGAGTCTGTTGAGTCTGACCGTCGACTTCAGAACTTTGGCTCCAGATGGCGTGGTGGGGGTGGGGTTGTCAAAAACCCCAAATAAACAGAGCTGCTTCCAGCTTGGGGTTTTATGTGGGAGAGGCAGGCGGTGGGACTGGCCCTCCTCCCGCTGATTCATCCTGACTCATGCATGCCGGGCCGGCTTAAAGGGCCAGGCCTGGCGGGTGCAGGGTCTTCCATCTCTGAGGCCCGCTGACCTGGCCAGAGCCAGGCCTGCCACCGCCATGGTCTTTTCCTCCCAGCCTCAGTTTCCTGGGCCAATCAAATGCATGTTCCCTGCGCTCCTGGAGTTGCTGGGAGCTGGGTTAGCAGGTTGAGTGTGTGCTCTCTCTGTGCTATGGTCTGTGGACCTACTGTGTGCCGAGCCAGGTGTGTCAAGCAGAACATCTTGGCCCCCCTTCCCATCTCTCCTTCTGAAACATTTTCAGGGCCCGTGCTGGCTACTGCTAGGATGTGGGGTGTCCCCAAGGAGGCCCATGGGGCTTCTCCTTAGAGAATCTAGTGGGTCAGCGGGAACCGGGCCTCACTCTCAGCCCAGCCCTGGCCTCTGTTTTAGGCCTCCTTTTTAGGCCTCCGTCTCAGGCCTCCTCGTCCTCTGCTGTGTTCCTTTCGGAACTGTTCTGTCTCTTGCCTGTGGTAGGAAACATGGCGGTCCATGAACGAATGGAAAATCACTAACTCCCCTCCTCCCCCCATGCCCACTCTGCGGCCGTCTGACGTGGCCCTGAGGCCTTCACCTAGGAAACCTTTGCAGAGGGTGTTTGGGCCGCTGTGCACAGAGCACTGCCCGCCGTGAGCCCACCGTGAGCCCTGGCTGGGGGCTGTGTGCCGTCCACACCCAGGCTGCTGAGTCGGCGCCGGCGCACAGCCCAGGGCTCGGCTTCTGTGGCCCCCGCTGCAGGACCTGGCCAGGTCAGCCAGGGGTGGACGGGGCGGGGCCTGAAGGGCTTGTGGCCGCCAGTGTAGGTCCTCTGAGAGCCAGGATGAAATCGCACAGCGCTGCTGCCTCTTCTGATCATTTCTGTGAAGACAGACACTCCCTACCTCCTTTTGACAAAGTCACAAGGGGGCCCAGCTTTGGATCTACCAAAACCCCAAGACCCTGCCCCCCCAAAACCCAAGACCCCGCCCCCTTCAGGCCGGACTCAGGCAAAGGGCGGCTTGCCCAGGGGCTTCCCTCTGCCCTGTCACTGGTCATGCCACACTGTCGGGCGGCCACTTGCCTGTCCCTCACCAACAGTGGACAACTGTGTCCACAGCACCTGGCGCTGGGCTCACGGGAGGCGCGGGGCTGTGAGCCAGTTTTTGGCGCACACTTGTAATCCCAGCATTTGGGAGGCTGAAACCGGAGGATCCGGGTTTGCGGCCAGCCTCAGCTACCTAGTGAGGTACTCCGCAACTTAGTGAGACCAAGTTTCAAAATAAAGAATAAAAAATAGGGCTGGGGGTGTAGCTCGGAGGTAGAATGCCCCTGAGTTCAATCCCCAGTACCGCAAAAAAAAAAGAAAGTAAGTCAAGGCCGAGGGAGAGTGTTGGCCTGACCCGCACAGCTGGAGGCGGCTTTGCCCGGCTGAGCCCCAGATGTGCACAGCTCCCAGCACAGTTCATTCTGGAGCCCGGGGACCGCCTGCAAGCCCTGCTGGCACGAGGGCCTGGGCCCTGGCCAAGTGGGTGACGGCGTGGAGGCCTGTCCCCTCAGGAACTGGTGTCCAGTCAGCCAGGAGGACTGTAGCAGGGTGGGGAGAGATCAGAAGGGACCCGAGTCTTCTACGGTACCCGAATCAGTCAGTACCCGAGTCCCTGGGCTCAGGGGACCTTCCCGGGCCAGTGAGGATACCGCTGTCATACACGAGAGAAAGGGTCCAGGGACACGGACCCCGCCTGGCCCAGCATTTAGTGCTGTGTGACCCAGGGCAAGTGTTCTAACCTTTCTGAGCCTCCCGGCCAGCCCAGCAGTGTCCAGTGAGTACGGTCAGGATGCTCTGCTCCCTGAAGTCTTCTGTAACTGTCCCCAGAAGCCCCTTCCTCAAGTGTCCAGGTGCCACGGTCCCACTGGCTGTGTGTGTGGGGGGGGCTCGAGCTGAGCGCGTGACCAGTGGGTCCCCTGACACACGTGGTCCTTCTGCCAGCGCAGGTCTCCATCAGCTCACCAGCCCGCGGTACAAGTTCAACTTCATTGCGGACGTGGTGGAGAAGATCGCGCCCGCCGTGGTCCACATCGAGCTCTTCCTGAGGTACGCGGAGCCCCCCCCCTCGCCCCGGGCCTCCGGGGTGCTCGGTACCCCTCCATCTGTGGGGCCAAAATGAGGCAGGGTTCTGGCAGCCGGGGGGCATAGCAGCTGGGGGCTGGTGGGGGAGCTGGGGGGCTCATGGTGCCGGGAGGAGGTTGAAGTGCTGGGACAAATTTGGGGTGAGCCGGGTGTGGTGGCGCACGCTTGTAATCCCAGCATTCGGGAGGCTGAGACCGGAGGATCCGGGTTCGAGGCCAGCCTCAGCTACCTAGTGAGGCACTTCGCAACTTAGTGAGACTCGGTTTCAAAATAAAGAATAAAAAATAGGGCTGGGGGTGTAGCTCGGAGGTAGAATGCCCCTGAGTTCAATCCCCAGTACCGCAAAAAAAAAATTGGGGGTGCTAGAGGACGTCAGGGTGCTAGGGGAGGTCAGAGTGCTGGGGGGAGGGCTAGGTGCTAGGGAGTTGGGGTGCTGGAGGAGGTGAGGGTGCTGGTGGGGGGTGCAGTTCGTGGCCGACGTGAGAGAGATGGCTGGATTTGGGCGGACAGCCGGGCCCAGTTCAAGGGCCAAAGCAGCAGGCAGCGGGCCCGCTCTCCTCCCTTCCTGCGTCCACCTCAGGGCTCTCAGGGGGTCTGACTGGTGCCCTCGGAACACCCTGGCCACAGGGTCCCGTCCTGGGGTCGCTTCCCAAATTGACTCAGACACCCCAAAAGACAAGATGGTGACAGCAGGACTTGCCTGGAGCTCGGCGTGTCCCTGCGCCCACCTTCATGCCTCCTGGCCCTGGAGAGGCTGGCGGGCAGACAGGAGCCCTGTTCCGTCCTGATAGGGATCAGGAGCTGCCGGCTGCTTAGCTTGGCCCAGACTACAAGGGCGTGCCAGCTCCGGGCAGCGGGCCCTGTGGCTCCCAGTCTCTAGCCATCCTGGGGACATCCTGGGGACAGAGCCCGTGTCCCCACTCAGCCACACCTCCTGGGAGCCCCCAGCCCCGCCTGAACTTCTTGAAGCAGTCCTAGAGGTGTCCCCCTCTTAGCGGAGGGCGCTGGGCACTTGGGGGACCCACGCTGGAGCCCCCTGCACGGATTGACAGCGCACAGACCCGGGGCACCCCACCCCCCCGTTCCTCTGTCTGAGACACCTTCCCTCGAACCCAGGGGGTGACTCTGTTGCCCCCACTTTCCAAAGTGGCCACAGAGATTTGAAGATGCCAGGGCCCCCAGCGCTATCGAGGGCACAGCGCCTGTCCCTCTGCACAAGGCTGACCTCGCACTGCCCTTCCCCCGGGCCTGGACCCCCAGACGGGTCATTGAGGAAATTACAGCTAGGCGCAGTAAGTGGCACGTTGCTGGCCTTCTGGTGGCTGGGCGCCCGCAGCGTCTTTCTAGAAGGCTTGGGGGCTGGTGGCTCCAAGTCACTAATCAGCAATTCCAGCATCCCTCAGAGGCGACCATCAGGGTGGTGAGGCCCTCGAGGGCCAGACAGCACAGGAGCCACCAGCTGTCCCCCAGACGCAGGGAGGAGCCGCAGGACCCCTGGGGCGCTTTGACGCAGACCTACCCAGGCCAGGCGCTGCGACACAGGCTCCTAGAGGTGACGCAGGTAGTGGGTGGCAGCTGGCCAGGGCCCTGCAGGACAGACGCCGGGGCCACGTGCAGGGTAGCCGAGCCCTCTTGACTGGGCTGGGGCCGGCCGCGCTGGTGCTCCTTGGCTTGGAGCTGTGTCCCCCGGTCTGTCTCTCTGCAGCTTTCTCCCTTGGCGTCCTGAGTCTGAGTTTCCCTCTTGCGAGGACACTCGTCCTTGGTCTGGGAACCACCGCACTGCAGTGCGACCTTACCTTCATCTCTTCTTCAGGAAGCCAGTGTGCGCATGAGCGAGGTCACTGGCATAGGTGCCGGGGTTGGCACTGGGGCATCCGTAGGGGACACAGCCCAACACACGCCCGGGGGCCCGGGAAGGGGCGCTCAGCGGCGCTGGCTCGTGTCCCAGGTGACACTTCTGTTTTTTTTTTTTTTTTTTTTGCGGTACTAGGGATTGAACTCAGGGGCGTTCTACCTCCGAGCTATACCCCCAGCCCTATTTTTTATTCTTTATTTTGAAACCGAGTCTCACTAAGTTGCGGAGTGCCTCACTAGGTAGCTGAGGCTGGCCTCGAACCCGGATCCTCCGGTCTCAGCCTCCCGAATGCTGGGATTACAAGCGTGCGCCACCACGCCTGGCTCAGGTGACACTTCTGTATTTAAGAGACTGCTGTGTCCTGAGGTGTGCCGGGCACTTCCTGGTCTGTCTGTCTGTCTGTCTCTCTCTCGTCTGGTTCCAGGTCCCTCTGGGGCCTTCTTCCCACTCTTCCCTATTTAGCAGGTTCAGGAGCTATGTCCACTTCAGCCCCAGACTTGTGCTGGGCCCTGGACGTGTCTCTCGCTGGAGAAAGCCCCAAGCCGTGTCTGCCCTTCCGCCTCCTCCCTTCCTGAGAGTAGGGTGTGGCTCCTACAGAGAGATCCCATTTCCCAGACGGGACACCCGAGGCTTGGAGGCTTAGACAAACCTGCCCGAGGGCGGGCGGGTAATCAGAGGGCCCTGGACCCGAGATGAGATTGGCCATCTGTCTGGCTCCGGCCTGTCGTCCGTGGTCAGTGCCCGCTGTGGATAAGCACGGGTCTGATACTTCACGCCTGTCTTGTCTGGTCCCAGCAAATTGCAAGTCAGCGATGACGGCCACCTCTCTGTGGCTGCAAAGCAGGTCTAGCTTTCGTGTGGCTCATGAGTGGCATGGGCCCGTGTCTCCCAGCCGGCCCCTCTTGCTGCGCCCGACTCCCCCAGTCCGAGGTCGCACCCTGAACGCCCACCCTTCCGTGCTCCCCTGCTCCAGACACCCCCTGTTTGGCCGCAACATGCCCCTGTCCAGCGGCTCGGGATTCATCATGTCGGAGACCGGCCTGATCGTCACGAACGCCCACGTGGTGTCCAGGACCAGCGCCACCTCGGGCCGGCAGCAGCTCAAGGTGCAGCTGCAGAACGGAGATTCCTACGAGGCCACCATCAAGGACATCGACAAGAAGTCCGACATCGCGACCATCAAGATCTCCCCCAAGGTGAGCGGGCGAGGGGAGGGTGGGCGTGGAGCGCCTCGGTCAGTATGGCGGCCCTTCCCAGACTCCGGACCTCCCCGACGCTGGGGGAACAAGGCCTGGAGGCACAGGAAGGTCACCCAGCGGTGGCAGACCAAGTCAGACCTGGAAGCCGCGTCTCTGGAGCCAGCCCTGCGCTTGTGTGCAGAATGGACCAAGACTGGATGGCAGGCTAGCCAGCGTGGCACTGCAGGGTGTGGGCAAAGTTCACGCCCAGGCCTGCTCCTGGGGGTGCAGCTGTCCCAAGGGGTGACAGAGGCCAGGGGGACATGTGTCCCCTCGCTCTACCACATCTGTGCCTCCCACTGGCTATAGTAATACCCCTTCCCCTCCCCCACAAACACATACCTACCGTGACCTTCACCGGCTCTTTCTAGAAGCCAGCGCTGGCCTCTGACCTGTGCACATTCCTTCAGTTCTCTGGGGCCTTCATGATGTGAAGTTTCAGATGGGGAAACTGAGGCTCGGGAGGTTAGACAGCTCGCCTAAGATGTTGGCTAGGCGTGGCAGAGTCAGCCTGGTGACCCACCCCTGGCTCCCCGCGTGTGTTCTTCCGGTGTCTGCGGCGCTGGCAGCCCTGTGTGGCTGCGTTTCCCCCGAGGCAGGCTGACGGCATCCCGGACGGCAGGTCTTTCGGGAGATGTCTTCTCACCTGACCGAGGCGGAGGAGCTGCAGTGGTTCCGGAGACCTCTCCCAACATGGCCCTTCCTACTTCCCAGCCCCCTCCCAGTAGCTGATGAGTCTGGGATTACCCCTCCTCTTTAAAGACAGGGAAACTGAGGCAGGATGGGGCGTACCAAAGACAGAAGTGGGCAAGGTTCTGTGAAGCTAGATGGGACTGTTTTGGGCTTTGGGGACCTGTGACCTCTGTCACCATCACACAACTCTGTGGCATCATGAGGGCGGCCAGAGACAGGCGGACGGGTGTGGTGTGGCTCACTGGAACTTTACTTGGGTGGGTTTGGCCTGAGGGCCACAGCTTGCAGACCCCGCCAAGGACACTGGCTGGGGAGGGGGAGAGGGACTGGATGCCAGGTCTGCATCTCCCCTGCCTGTTGCCATGGCAATGCTCAGTGGAGTGCGGCATCCCAGGTGGAGCAGAGCAGATGCCCTGGTGGCCGCCTGTGCCCAATAGATGCTGGAGGAGGCCATGTGCCCGCAGAGGGAGGCTCCCTCTCGCTCCCTGGGGCCCCGGGTGGCATCCAGTGAGCTGTGGACCAGCCCTCCCTAGCTGCCCACCTTGGACTCAGGTGTCCTGATGCACCTCGCCTCCCTCGCCCTCCAGCACCCAGCTCTCTGGTCACCCACCCTCTGCTGGATGTGCAGCCCAGTTCCCCCTCCCGGGCCCCGGTGTCCCGTCACCTGAAGCTTCACCTGCCCAGCAGCACGGAGAGGCCAGGCCCAGCCCACCCAAGCCGGACCACACCCTCCGGGGTCTCCTGAACCCCACTTGTTCCTGATTGTGGATTTTAACTTTTTTTTTTTTTTATCAATGCCTATTATAAAAATGCATCTTCAGGAAAAGATGTCATATTTGACACAGAGGCCTGAAAGAGCAGGAGGAACAGCAGCCAGGTGCAGTGCATGGTGCGGGGGCCCTCTGGCCCACCCTCTCCGGAGCCAGGGGGAGGGCCCCGGGATCCACCAGGTGCAGGAAGCCACAAGATAGTGCCAGGGTTCCCATGGACCCTCCCCAGCTTCTTACGTCACCCCGGAAACTGTCGTGGGTGTGGTCGACAGAGCTTACCTGGCTTCTGCAGAGTCACCTGTGTGCACCTGGGCACCTTCCAGCAGTCACCCCCAGCCCCCCACAGCTCGCTCCCTGCAGCTCTGCGACGTGGAGCAAATTGGACATAGCTGCTCTCCCAGCTCCCAGTCCACTTACAGGGTCAGACAGACAGACAGACAGACAGCTGGGCTTTGTTGGTCCCATGTGAAGACAAGAGTGCAGGGGAGGGGGCAGCATGGCTGAGTCACTGCGCCTCTCCAGGCCTCAGTTTCCCTGTGTGTCTCTATTGGGAGAGCAGGTTGCGCTGCATCAAGGATTCCCAAGCCCAGGTTCCCCAGGTCCTCAGCTGGCTCCAGGCACCTGCAGGTCTGTCCGTCAAATGCACCTGCCATTTTGGTGTGGTGCTGGAGTGCCATGTCTGTAGCTTCTACCAGATTTCCAGAGAGACCATGATATCAAACCACAGGGCTCAGGGGCCTGGGTCACTCACAGACGGCCCAGCTGAGCCTCTTTTCCATGGACTCTAGTCCTGGGTCCCTGATGGACACCGTCCTGACTCGGTCCACACTGGGGACTTGCCGCGGCCTCTGACAGCTGCCCGCCTTCCCTGGGCGCACCCCGCCTGCCCGAGCTTCCCTGTATCCTCCGTTTTTCTCCTCCCAGAAAAAGCTCCCCATGCTGCTGCTGGGTCACTCCTCTGACCTCCGGCCTGGTGAGTTTGTGGTGGCCGTCGGCAGTCCCTTCGCCCTGCAGAATACCGTGACGACGGGCATCGTGAGCACTGCCCAGCGGGACGGCAAGGAGCTGGGTCTGCAGGACTCGGACATGGACTACATCCAGACGGACGCCATCATCAACGTGAGTGCCGGGGGGAGGCGGCCAGGCTCCTGCCGTCCACGCCCCAGAGCCCTTCTGGTGACCTACACATCCCTAACTGGAGGGATCCCCCCCACCTCTCTGTCTCTGTGTCTCTCTGTCTCTGTCTATGTGTATCTGTGTGTGTGTGTTTCTGTCTCTGTGTCTCTGTCTCTCTTCCCCCAAACTGGGGATTGAACCCAGGCACATTCTACCTCCAAGCTACACTCCCAGCCCTTTTTAATTTTTTTTTTTTTTTTTTGAGACAAGATCCCTAGGTTGCTAAAAGCCTTGCTAAGTTGCCAAGGCTGGGTTTGAGCCTGCGTTCCTCCTGTCTCAGCTTCCCAAGTACTGGGATTACAAGTGTGTGCCACCACACCTGGTTCTCTCTCTCTCTCTTTTTTTTTTTTTTTTTTGGTCCTGGGGATTGAACCCAGGGGCATTCTACATCTGAGCTGTACCCTTAGCCCTTTAAAAAAAATTTTTTTTTTTTGAAACACAGTCATTAGGTTGCTGAGTCCCACTAAGATGCTGAAGCTGTCTCAAACCTGTGCTCCTCCTATCTCAGTCTCCGAAGTACTGGGATTACAGGCATGCACCACCATCCCCAGCTTAGAAGTGTCACTCTTTAAGCAGAGTGCTAAGCGCCCCCTGACTTCTGCCCAGGGGTGCCAGTGCCCAGGGGGCCCGGGCTCAGACAGCTCTCCAGGGATGGGGGACCTGGCCACAACCCTGGAATGTCCTGCCTGCCCTGGTCGGTGTTGCTTTTTACCAGGAATGCAGTTGTACCAGACACTGCCTCTTTTTTTTTTTTTTTTTTTTTTTTTGCGGTACTGGGGATTGAACTCAGGGGCATTCTACCTCCGAGCTACACCCCCAGCCCTATTTTTTATTCTTTATTTTGAAACTGAGTCTCACTAAGTTGCGGAGTGCCTCACTAGGTAGCTGAGGCTGGCCGTGAACCTGGATCCTCCGGTCTCCACCTCCCGAATGCTGGGATTACAAGCATGTACCACCACGCCCGGCCAGACACTACCTCTTGCTTTCACAAAGCTCTGCCCAGACTCCCAGCCCCTTCTCTCTGTGCCTGCTGTGACTCCTTCTGTTGGAACCATCAGTCTCTCTAGAGACCCCCGGGGCCAGCAGGACGAGAGATGGCGTCCCCTGTCCCACGTCCAGCTGCATATGTCCAGCGGGTCCTGCCAGCCGGCGAGTGGTAGAGACACCTAAGCTTGTGGTTTGCACAGAGAGCACTAGCAGTCAGACCCCACACCAGATAGCCACGTGCTTGGCCTCAGGACGCAGCCCAGGGCTGATGGGGAAGGTGCTGTTTCTGCGTCTCTGGCTGGCTAGGCTAGCATCAGAATCGGGGAAAGAGCTTCAGGACCCCTCGGGGCACCTGAGGCGCAGCTAACACCCCGTTTTCTCCCTCTGCAGTACGGGAACTCCGGGGGACCCCTGGTGAACCTGGTAAGTGCTCCCCAAAGCCAAGGCTCCGTTTCCTGGGGTCCTGTCCACCTGGGAGGCACAGGCTCAGGGAAGGGACAGTAGGGCCCTAGAACTTGCGCCCCCAATGATGGGGAACGTGGCTGGGCCTGGGAGGCGGGTCCAGGGAAGGCCCCTGCAGCCCGAGCCCCCGCAGGACCATGGCTGCCCACGGGTAACAGCGCCAGGCCAGGGCTGTGTGGCCTGTGGTGGAAGCGGGCAGGGAGTCAAGCCTGGGCCGGGCCTGCGCTGGGACTCCCTGTCCTCAGCTACTGGGGATGAGAGTGTGTCCTTGTTCTCTTCTGGCCCCCTTAAACGCCCCTCCCAGTCCTGTCCTGGCCCCACAGTCAGGTGCATGCTCATCCTGGGTGAGGTTTTCCCAGAATAAACCAGGGCGTCTGAGCTCCTGGACCCTGAAGACTTGGACAGGGTTCTGACCTCCAGGAGGTCGTCTGTTGGGGTGGTGGGGAAGGTGACCAGACGTGGACAAACCTGAGCGCCACGTGAGTGGCATGAGGGGGCTCTGGAGGGCCTTCCAGCTGGTGCAGATCAGGGAGGGCTTCCCGGAGGCAGGAGCATCTATGCAGGTATATGGGAGAGCAGGACGTTCCAGGGAGGAGGCACAGCGTGTGGTGTGCAGGTCAAGGTGGGAGGCTCAGGCAGGCAACACTGCTTCAGGAGCCAGGGTGGAAGAGTTCAGACGAGGGAACGGGTGGGGGGGACTGGCGGCCCGTGCCCAGATGCAGCCCGGGCCACCTTGCAGAGGGGCCGGAGGGCGTGCCCATTGCCTGGGTGCAGGGATGGGAAAACAAAGGCTAGGTGTGGACCCAGGGTCAGTCTCTTGGGGCCTCTGCTGGAAGAGCTGCCCCAGGCTCCAGGGGTCGGGCCCTGGCCAGGTATCCTGTGCAGCCACACTTTGGCCAGGGTGCAGGGCCAGGGGGAGCCTGCCCTCTGCAGGGAGGGGCTCCTCTGTAAGAGGGAGGTCCGGTGGCGCTGGCATCGTGCAGGGGCAGGCGGGAGAGAGCAAGGGCCTGGAGGGCTGCCTGCCCACTCGCTGCCCCACTTCCTGGAGGCAGGGAAGGCAGGGTGCTGGGCGCTGCCACTAGACACAGCCTGTGGGTGTCCCGGGTCCCGTGGAAGCTGCTTGGGGCACAGAGGCGGCCGGGGAGGCAGGCCGGGCAG
Organism: Graphiurus murinus; assembly: GCA_004027655.1. Taxonomy (NCBI): domain Eukaryota; kingdom Metazoa; phylum Chordata; class Mammalia; order Rodentia; family Gliridae; genus Graphiurus; species Graphiurus murinus. The sequence goes on from PVLC010015904.1 coordinate 35,625, forward strand.
CAGGAGGGAGGGCAGTCTATAGGACTTGCAGTTAACAGCTGGGAGAGGTGGGCTCACGGACCCAGAGTGACCTTTTCAGGACAGTGGGGGGCTGCGACAGGAGCGTCTTGGTAGGGGCGTCGCAGCCAGGGTCGGCCTCTGGGAAGGAGGCGGGGGACACCGTGCTGTGTGTGTGGGCAGCAGTTTGCGCGGGCTCCTCAAGTGACCGCTCCGTTGTCCCTGCCAGGACGGCGAGGTCATCGGCATCAACACGCTCAAGGTCGCGGCGGGCATCTCCTTCGCCATCCCCTCGGACCGCATCCTGCGCTTCCTCTCCGAGTTCCAGGACAAGCACCTCAAAGGTAAAGGTTCCCCTGGGGAGCCGGTAAGGCAGGCGCTCCAGGTCAGAGCCGTCTGCAGGTGCTGGGTGACTGAGCTTTGGGCTGGGCCCTGCCCTCCCCACGGCCATGAGAACCCCAGGACGACATGCCCTCGGCCTCCCTCCAGACCTTCCTCCCCGCCTCCCCTCAGGCCGTGGCATGTGCACCCCCTGCCCTCCAGACCATTCTCTTCTGGAAGAACATCTCCGATCTCAGCTCCCACCATCCCAGCCTGGACCCCCGGGCTCCCCTTGTCTGGGCTGTCGCTCAGATGCTTTCTTCCTGATGCTCACCAATCTATCCATCCACACCCCACTCCATCCATGCATGCATGCATGCATGCATGCATCCACCCATCCACCTATCTGTCAATCCATCCATCCACCCATCCATGTATCCATCCATCCATCCATTCATCCACCCATCCATG